>JBBBDQ010000191.1:6755000-6900000 GCA_037127315.1 Ascarosepion bandense
TGTGTGTGTGTGTGTGTGTGTGTGTGTGTGTGTGTGTGTGTGTGGGCTTCCGGCGTGCCTCTATTCATAAACTTCTTGTCTGCGAATTAAATGGTGCTATTTTAGATATTTAATGCAGCCTGGTATATATATATATATATATATATATATATATATATATATATATGTGTGTGTGTGTGTGTCAGTCCGTAAACGGTGAGGATAATCCAACAATTTTACCTTAATATAAAATATTAATTGGTAAATCCATATAGAGATCTCGATGGGTGTTAACCAGTCATCCGCAGACAGATCTGTTTTGCTGTATCACTGCTCATCAGTAAGGTTAGACAGCCGATTGCTTTTTACCCAGGATTGAAATCCGACCGAGTTGGCGTATAAATTATAGTTCAAAACATGTACATTTTTTTTTCATTTTGTACATGTACACATTTGTACATGTTCTAAAATATAATTTATAATAAATATTCACAGTTCTATATTATATATCGAGCACTGTTTAATGTTTTGGACGTTGTAAATTTTTCGTCGTTCCTTATTCACTCGGATATATATATATATATATATATATATATATATATATAATTCACATACAAGCCTGTTTCACTGTATCACAGCACATAAATGTGGCTAGACACAAACACACACACACACACACACACACACACACACACATATATATATATATATATATATATATATATATATATATATATATATATACATATGGCGCATTTGTTGTGATTTTGTTAAATATTTAACATGGATTGACACCAAAGTAACTTTAATGGCCATGGAAATGCTTAAAATCCAAATGCATGTTTTATACAAAGATTTAGGTTTTCCGCAAAATTATCTAAGGGAAGCTTACGCCTGAGACTCATCCACACGTAATGCAATTACATATGTAGTTGTATATAAATGTATTTACAAAAACACAAATTTATAATCTCAAAGATCTATACAATTAATATCTATCTATCTATCTATCTATCTATCTATCTATCTATTTTTCTAAATTATTTCATCCCAAGCAAGGCTGGACCGCCACTAGTGCGCAGAAGATTACAATGATAAAAAAGACTATGTACAGGAAGTACTGAATAAAGGATAAAAAAATGAACGGTCTTCAAGAAGATAGAAGATGGCAATTGATGTTGCATTTAAATTTTTAGAGATTCACTTGCCATCTTCTATCTTCTTGAATCCCGTTCATAACGTTTCCCGCCTTGCATGGAAGGAAACACACACACACACACACACACACACACACACACACACACACACACACAGCCATATATATATATATATATATATAGAGAGAGAGAGAGAGAGAAAGGCTAACTATATCCCCATTCAATCATGCAGTTAAGAACATTTTATACTGAATATTATTTGTATGAACTGACATTTAGACTTCAGTATATTTTAAAATTTTCTTGCAAGTGTAATTATGTGTGCATCATTTTAAATCTAACGTTTTTTAAATTTTCCAAGGTTCATTTTTTCTCGTGGTTTTGTCTTCCCTTTTACGCATATATATACTATTTCCGTATATCGATAAAGATAATTCATAAAACAGTTCTTTTAGCTTCTTAATTAGCTGGATTTACTTTATGCCATAGATTTTACTGAAACATTTTTAACAAATGACATTACTTTATTCGAATTTAGTATTTTTTCTGGCGTTTACGCGAAAGAACCAATAATATTAATAATAATCATTATTATAGTTATGTTAATAATAATAATAATAATAATAATAATAATAATAATAACTAGAAGAATTTGGCCAAATACTTGAAATGTCATGATTGCTAAATGCAAACTTGAATAAAATAAACTAATGGCTTGTCTGTTGAAGAAAACTTTGGTGACATAGAATTTTCAAAAGGCAAACGTGCTAGATCATCTGTTGAAATCTTTTTCTTTAGAAATATCCTCTTATTTCTTTTCTCCCTTTCATAACCTGTTGATAAGAGTGCTTTTTATATATTGCTATCCACGGTGTATGTTCATTGCCTTATTGGTTTTACTGTCAAGTCCATCGATATATTAATAAAGTTTTATTCTACAATTAAACTTAACATTTTACTTTGTTTTAATCTTGTGAATATTTAATTTAGCATCATTTTAATCGGCATTCCTAAAATTTCTTTTTGACCACAAATTATTTTGGAAACAAGTGATGAAAGCAAAAGTTGATTTTGATATTGTCACTCTTAATGCAATGACTTTTTATATTTTTTTATATGAAATTTATGTTACAGACGAAAGAGTTTAAGATGTACTTGTAGGGTTGTAATACATTTTTAGTTATAATCCCATTATAAGTCAAATAGTGTTACTAGCAGCTGTAATGGCAATGGTACACGGTATGAAAATATTATTAGATAGCTCATTGTTTTCACAATAAATCGTATTTTTTTTTTGTAAGTGCCATCTTCACACTAAGGGGTTTCCGTAAAATTCGTTTTTTTCTCTTTGCCATCTTGATGTTTTTAAATTTACAGTAGACCCTTCTCCTATACTGGCTACCATGCAATACGAAATTACCCATTTTACTCTGCTATATAATAAATGTTATTAGGCAGTTATAATTCATCAGGATCAACTGAAATTTCTATGAGTTTAGCTAATAATCACTATCTTTATCAAAAATATAGATAGAAACATTTTAATGTGTCAAGTTTTGTTATACAAAGAATTAAATACAGAGTTAATATATTTTTACAAAATAGCAACGATATAGTCCACAGAAATACATATTTGATTAAAACGATATTCCATGTACCAGAATAAATTATCATTTTATTATTTTGCATGTGTTTCTTGATATACTCTAATGCACTTTAATCTTTTCTTCATTGGTTATTCTAACATTTGTTCGATTTCCCCTTTGATATTACTCAAAGAAATTTTGTATTGTGTCCCATAGATCTTACTTGTTTGAATATTCTTTACGATTCACATATACATTTAATTTAATACACGTTTTGGATTGGATTAATATCCGTAATCGTTGGAGGTTATTTCTCATTAATTCGGTGTCTTTGAAACCTTTTTTTAGCAAGGTGAACAATAATCAACATTACATAGCGCGAAACGGCATTGTCTTGTATGAACATATTTTTTAACTTAAGTATTTTTCATATTTTGCGATTTCTCTCTGCTTTTATCTTTCACGAGCGTCTTGACATATTTTTTCTTGAGTAATATCATTTTCTTACTCATTAAACTTTTATGATTTCTCGAAAGTCTTCTGTGATATATTAAAAGCCAGTTGTTTTGTTCTAGCGCTTGTTAATGTTTTCACTTTCATTGTTTAATTGTTTTCTGATCCTTGCTAAACATTTTTAAAAGTAAAATACTGTGCTCTATCACAAAATAACGTTCTAAAACTTTATTTGTCTTTTAAGATTGTATCTTTCTCGTGACATATAGCAATCTTTACAGATTTAGCAATTTACAATTATATTATATATATTAAATATTGTACACACACACACACACACACACACACACACACACACACACATATATATATATATATATATATATATTAAAGTTGAGGTTTGCTCATATTGTAAATGAATATATTATATAATATTATTTATAATATGGAGAAATCACAACTTTAATTTTAAAATTTTTCAGCAGCAAGGAAATTCTTGCAAATATTTCTAGCAAAACCAAATATAAGTTGAATTTCACACGATAAATTGCTCATATAAACATAAGTATATCCTGAAATGTATAGCACCATGTGTTGGTTAGTATAAGTTATTACAAAAACATTGACTTGCACGATGATATCTGACATAATGCAGTTTTAAAATGTAGATGGGGAAATGATCTAAAAGCGGAAATAGTTTTATTTTAGCACGGAAGTAATTTTTACCAGTTTGCTTTCCCTGAATATCCTGATTTTAACATCGGCTTAAAATATCAAATTCTGATAGTAAAATCACAGCGAACACATCCACAGCAGAACAGTATTGAAGGCAAAATGAGTATGATCTTTATCGCTAGCACCCTGCTCCCCTTTCTCCGCTTCCTCCTCGTTCTTCCCCAGTTGTCTGCATTTTTAGAGTAATCGAATTTATCTTTATTATTTAGTTTTATATCATTCATTCAGAATTATTTCTGATGTTTAGAAGACATGGGATTTCTAAATCAAATTATTTATCTTAATCGTTTTCCTTCTTTGCTTTTAGTTCAGATAATAATAAAAATAAATATATAAGTAAAGGTAAAACTAATATGAATATATACTTTACATTTTTTCATCATATAGGCTGGTTTTAAATCTTAACTGGTTTCAAATAATAGATCTATAACAGAGTGAATGGATTCGAATGTTAACTGAGATAATTCTGTAGCCACACCAATCACAAAGTAAACACACACACATACACACGTCACCACTATCACCATCACACCACAACCATCATCACCACACACGCATGTGTGTGCACGCTCGCGCAACAAGCGTGTAAAAAGCGTGTAAAAAGGAATTATAGACATAGAACTTTAGAATAAGATTTCATTGTCGGACAATTATACAATGATTTTTAAAGATTTTACTACTTTAATTCTGTTTTTAATTTTTCAATTTTATTTTTATATTTTCGCTCCTTCAAATTAACGAGAGTTTTAGACAGCAAGGCGCACGCACCGGTTGCGGAAACGCGCAACTGACACGCGCATAACGTCACGTGAACGGTATTCAGACGCAAAAATGAAACAAACAAAAGCAAATGCTTATCTTAATTTAATTCTTTAAACACACATTGAAATATTAACAAAATCAACCACGGCAGTTCTTTCTTAATCAATATTGATTAGCTGCAAGCATGTATTTTAGAATTGCCTTCATTCTTTACATATTAATTCGGCCTATATCAGTTCTCATACGCACACGTGATGCACGCACACACTCACACACGCATGCAAACCTATTGCACACTATATTTTGTATCCAAATGAAGTAAAGAACATAGCATACAGTATTTTTGCGCGTATATACCTATTGTTTTAAGAAATATAAGTTAATAATAAATTTAGAACAATGTAAATGCGATTATGCGTCAGGTATCTAAATTATTATCTATTTCCATTTTTCATACATAGAAATAAAAGATAATATTAGCAAAAAAAAAAAAAGTAGGCCAAAAGTAAGGTTTTTGTTTTTTTTTATAATCATATCGCCCCGAGCAAGGCCTTTTACTGTCACTGTTTTGCAGGGGATTACATAGGAGTAAAATTATGAGAAAGAGTGACAAGTTACAGGGGGTGTCAGGAAGTGGGTCAGAGAAGGATGAGAATACTGATGAGAGTGGAGTGGACTGAGAAGGGAGCATGGGAGAGAGAATGCAGGTTACTGAGATAGGAGATGACTATTGACTTTACATTTAAATTCTTGAAGATTGTAGCTGTCGGAAATGCAAGTAAATGGAAGAGAATTCTACAGGCGGGAAGTGCAAGCTGATGGAGTAGAATTTGCGTTTACAATTTATTGGTTTCACAGTAAAAGGGTGGGACCTCGTTGCTAATCTTGTTACTCGAGTAAATTTATATATAGAAGTCACCAGTGAGCTAGGTTCATCGGAGCAGCTGCCGTCAAAGTATTTGTAGAAAAGTGGAGTAAATAGTGATATTTTAAGAGAGTATGAACATTTTCATCAATATTGTCTGAAAGTATATGCAACAGAAAAGCAAATAATAAGGGACAGATCATCGCACGGAATAAAATACGAAAATCAAAGCACTTTAGCATTTTTCCAATTTATACAAAATATTTTACCCTAAATATAAATTTTGTCATTTTCGCAGGTGTTCACTTTGCGAGTTAAAAATATATTAGGTGTTCTTTGATTAAAATAATAATTTGACAAAAAAGATTAGCAACATTTCGTATACAGAAAATGATGATTTCTTTATATTTGCACCACAGTAAGAATACTAATATATATGCAAGCAAGTGCTAAACAAAAACAATTAGCGTAATATAAGTAGCGTAATGAATATCCGTGCCAAAATCAGTGAATCGACGAACAGAGATCGAATTTTGTGCTTGTGTATGTTGGATTCTTTTACGCACTCCGGTCTCAAGAAAGGCATGATTCAGTGTCTTCTTCACTCTCCACCAAATTTCAGTTGAATAGCACGAAAATTGTCAAAAAGAAATATGTGTATAGATTCATGACCCGAAGAAAAATGACATGTATTCACATACTTTTGAATCAGTTTCCATTTTAAGTCTGAAAATGAATGTTGACACACACATTATAAAAAATATAATCAAATCTATACCTAAATATATATATTTGAGTGTGCAAGTATATATATATATATATATATATATATATATATTGTATGTAATAATCACGCACAAGTATACTGTATCGGATGTCCAATAAATACGTTTACATTTTTATCATTTGAGCCGAGAACTTTTCACCATACTTATTATGTATGTTTATAATACCTAATGTATAATAAAAATATAATAGCATAATTTTACAGAAAAGATTTTAACTATTTTCGTAGATGTATTTTATTATACATTGTTTCATTCTGTGTCATTGTGCAGTTATCCATCAGTAAATGAATACACCAATCACTGTATACCCAAGTCAATTTAATGGGTATTGAGAAATATAACGATTAAAAGAAGGATGACCTATGTTAGGCTCAAATTATCCTGTCAGTAGTCAAGCATGTATATTAACACCATATTTGATCTTCTATTTAAAAATGAATAGACAATTTAAATGTTTATTTCCTTTCCGTATATTCAAATATTTACTTTTGTTATTGCATGTATCAGTGTTTATACTCATATAATTCGCATATATTTTATTCTCAATGTATATTTGGTGAAATAAATTAAGCACGAGATCACCAGAGACATTATTGTGTGTTAATGCAACATTTTCTTTGTTTTGATATTTATGAAAAAGATCAATAATAATGCAAAGTTGTTGGATGATAAAGACATTGAATTCAAAGCATTTTGGACTAAAGCAAAATGAACAATTATCCCTCGATATGTGTAATGTATATCTGACGCGGGAAGACGAGAAAAACTTGAAATATTTGAAAAAAGATGAAACGAATATTCGTTGATAAGTGCTTATGAAAACTGCTAGTTCTCATTAGAGTACTATCCTATATATAGAATGATATATTCTGTATAGAGAGAGTTGACAATTTTGGATATTAATGTTTACTCAAAGACAGAAAAATGGTCCGATATTTTAAAATATGAAAAAACACGAAATGTCTTAACAAATCGTATTAGTTGTTTTTTAAGCAAACTTTTATAAACGAAAATTGCTTTTAAAATTCACCCACGATGTAATACTTACAGAGATTTCCATTTGGTCCAAAAACCAACAAGAATTCTTTAAGATTATTTCTTAGATGTTGAATATTTCTTTTGTCTCGAATGAGAAGTTGAATATAAAGTGAACTTAAATATTACAGTTTTCATAATGCATCATCAAATAATTATTTGTGGGATAATACGTTTCCGGCTATAGAGATATATATTTAGTTTATTCATTGTATATCAGTTTTACTTCTTTAATTGCGCATGCGTATAAATGAAAAATCGATGCTCAAATGCATAATATATATATATATATATATATATATATATATGTATATATATATGTGTGTGTGTGTGTGTGTGTGTGTGTGTGTGTGTGTGTGCATGTATCTGTATCTCTATATGTAGAAAATATTAATTTTAAAGAAGTAAAGGATTTTTATTTTTAATTTGACATTTTTCAAACGTCAAAATTCGTTTTAGGAATACACAAATTTAACTAGAAGGTTATTTTTTTAATGGTGCCTAAACGAGAAAACTGAAAAGAAAAAATGAAAATACACCCACCTGCAGGATTTGAACCTACATCGACATTTGCAAAATGAAAATCATTTATCCTATAGGCTACGAAGAGTATATCAAAGATGTACTTTTTTTTATTGCCTTAGATCATATTCATCATTCAGATTTTCTCGAACACCATATCTGCTTACTTTCATAAACGAAGGTTTGTTTGCGTTTTTAAACTTGTCATATAAAATGATTAAAAAAAGAGAAATAAAATAGAAAAATCTATTAATTCTTTACAAATATCTTCGTTTATGTTTCGGATAGGAAACTGAGAAGATATGGCTTTCGAAAAAATCTGAAAGCCACTAAGACACAACGGGACACTGAGAAGTTAAAAAAATATTAAGAAAAGAGACCAATAAAAAAAATCAAGCATCAAGAAGGTAGAAGATGACGGTTGCCGTTGCATTTCAATTTTTCAAGATCAAAGTTAATATAAAGCAAGAAAACCAGAAGAGTATTCCACAAGCGAGAAGTGCAACAGAAGACACCTTGAGGAAAGCATTCATGGCTACACTTAACAATTTCAACTGTTAAATGATGATTGGTTGGTTGTTTGTTTGTTTTATGGCATATCAACCTCGGCGGATCATTTATTGCCAACTAAATTTTATTTATTTATTGCTGGTAATACGTTTTCCTTTCAACAATTTATTGTTGTTTTTATATGTGTTTTGTGTCTAGTAATACTTTTTTCTTTTCGAGTATCAAGATTCATTGGGATTTGTTTTTAAGGGCAGGGTACCCAAGTCCTACCCTGTTATTTAACCCATACTGAAGGGAAGGGACGGATTAATACCTTTCCCAAAGGTACCAGTGCTTAAGCGAATGCAGTGTATTCAACTGGAATTCGAACTCGGCTCACCGATTTCTCTTTCCGAGCCGATATCCACTGCACCACAACGCACATCCGTCACTATACGCTTACAGCACCTGGTGTTCCCAAGCGGACACCCATCTAAGTACTGACCAGGCTCAACGTTGCTTAACTTCGGTGATCGAGCGAGAACCGGTGTATTCAATGTGATATGGCCGTAAGCCGTTAAATGATGAGAACCAGTTGCAATCTGCGCTTAAATTCATAAAGTCTACTTACTAAAGAGAAAAGCACATCAGAGAAGTTACCATAAACATAATTATAAAAAATGCATAGGGAAGCTACGTTAGGGCACTGGGAAAGTGACGAAAGCCGTTATGCCAGCACATCACTAATAAGATTGCAGATTCTTCTTTTGATTTTATCAAGAATCTCTAAATAAAGAAAAGCATCCAACTTACTTATGGACGAATGACAGACTTATAATGGTTAAATATTTTGACACAGTGAATCAATCTTTTAAGCTCTAACAATTCCTTCAGTTTTTCTTTCATTTCCTGCTAGCGGATGATGTTAGCCCAAAAACGCGCAATGAGCCGCTCATTCTAGATATTAGCATCGGCCATGCTAATGGAAGGCAGAAAGGGGGTCTCTCAGATGATTGGTAGATAGCAGTTTTCTTTTACAGGCGTTAAAATTAGCAAACTATTTCTTTCTGCTGTTAAAAACAGACTGAAGTTCATTTGTGAAGTTAGCTACCAATATAATCTTTTCGAAACTATCAGACTTACTACTGAGACAGAAGTAAATAGATGTCTCACCAGCATTGATACTGATGTCTTCTAGAAATCTGTTAATGAAAATTAGGAAGAAATAAGGCTAGATCCCTAGTGAACACTCGCTTTAATGTTAAAAGATCTAGAACAGTGTCCAGTCAAGACTACATTCATTTCGCAATTTCATTAGAAAGAATTGTCAAAAAATGCCAGAAATCTTCAACTTGTAAAGAATACCAGCAACACAAATCCTATTAAATATATTCTATATATCTAAATCAACAGCCGAGGTTCACCATGCTTTCCTAACGCTTGACAAACTATTTAAGCGATAATTGTTAACACATCAGCAGTTGACCTCTAGCAACGAAAGATATTTTTAGTCTAAAAGAATACACTGCAAGGTGAGATGCTAAACCAATTTAGAATTGATTTTAGCAACTAGGATTTTATCAGAAACAGATAGAAAATTAATAGGTCAATAATTACAAGGAGCAGACGATTTGCTTGAGTTGTTAAAATATAAAAGTGGATTTACAACAAACAGGCAATAAAAAAAATAGCAATGTCTTTAGTATTTAATGTAGAGTTTAGAGAGAACAGCAGTCCTTTCAGGAGCACATTTTTCTAGGACTATTGCAGGTATATTATCAATTCTGCATGTTTTGTAGAAATCAAAGTAGAAAGTACAAACCATGGCTGTAGTTAGATGCATATCACATAGATCTAAAAAAGAAAAACAGGTAATAAATATTCCAGATGAATCAAGAGTAGAACTGGAAAACTGTTTACGAGCAAAGTGTTTTAATTCATTGGGAGAATATGGTTAGAGATCCAATCGAATGAAGAATCGAGGAATAGAGCCGTCAGCAGTTACGAGATCCAAACTTGTTAGTGGTTATACTGTAACACATTTTGTCAGTAAAAAAAATAACATCATATAGAATACGTTACAATTACTACGATTGGGCACATGGATACGTCTGTTTTGATCAGAACTATCAAGTTGGTATACACGAAACAAGTAATTAAGTGAGCGATAGAACAAGCAGATGTGAGCCAAGGAGGAGATCCGAGATGGCACAAAAGCAACTATGCAGACATTTACCCAAGAAGAAATCTCAGAGGTATAATTCTCAATAAGAAAGTTAAAGACTTCACTTCAAGGGACATCGAGAGGAAAATTATGAAATGAATCCCAGCCGTTTTGAACTGGTAACAGGTAAGAAGTCTTGTGAGGGTGCATATCTAATGAGTCAAACAATTTCAACAGCGTGATTCGAATTACCTAGAAGACAGTGTTGTGATATTCGACAAGAGCCGGAAGAAAAGGTGATGAACAAACAAAGTATAGAAATATGTTGATCATATGTGACTGAGAGATAGGGTAATGGTAAAATTGAAACTCTGAATACCAGCAACATCAGTAATTTTAGAATGATACCTAACAAAACACCGGGGTTGACAGAAGAATCCGTGTCTTGTGGTCGAAAAGCGAACATGCTAATAACAGGATCAGGCATATAAGTAGACGGAATTCATCGACGATGGTTGTGCTAGCCGTGTGTGTGTGGTGGGGGGGAATTGGTTAGCACGAAGTCACAAGTCATCATGATCAAGGTTTGAAACACATTGGCCTTGTTCAAATATTGATCATGCTAAACGTTGTACTCGCTTCCACAAGCTGTAATTAAGGTGCTCTGCTCAGGATAGTTGTAGTATGAAACAGAAATTGGGTCTGTAGGTTTTCAACAAACACAAATGTGCCCGTGCAATGATCTGCACACACCAGTAAATAGGCAAACTCGGATTCGAGCAGCCATGAATTGTGTGTGTGTGAGTATGTATGTGTGTGAGTGTGCATGTGTGTGTGTGTGCTTGTGTGCATAAGTAAAATAAAGTTTTCTCACTATTTACATTATTCGAACTATTGTCCTCATCTTGTTTGCCATATGTACGACGTTTCGGCCGTTGTACTCTCCGGCCTTCTTCAAGTGCTAGGAATTTCGAACCAAACCGTTTAAGATCGCCGAGGTATATCATTTTTATTCCTTGTGCAAATCTTGCTTTGATAGTCATGAGTTATTTCCCTCTAACCCAACTCTCTAAATTACTTGTTCACCACTGCTGTAGTCTGGAACTAAACTTAAAACTCTTTGGGTCAAGTCACTGGAACATCTATTTCAACTGGGGCATGTGTCCTTAAAGGCAACAACAACAACAACAACAATTTCTAGGACTTATACACCCAATGTTCAGTAATCATTTTTTTACCAGAATTCATATTGCAAGTTTTTTATGTTAATGTTTTTCTCTAGTATTTTTAATTTTAATAGAATTTTTTAATTATTTACCGGAGTTAAATATTGCAATTTTTTTATGTTAATGATTTTCTCCAGTATTTTTACCAGAGCTCATATTGCAATTTTGACACTAATGATTTCCTCTGGCACTCCGCATTACTGGTTCCCATATTGTATTAATCTCTATGCTTGGTCCACTTAGGAGATTTTTGTCGCCTAGCATATGTACTGATTCCTTAAGTTTACTTAGTTTTCAGTGGCGTTCTCTATCTATTATTTCAACTTCATCCCCTTTCTCCCTCCATGGCAACCAAGATAAAGTCTGAATAAGGTAAATAGTGTAAATACTACCACATCTCAGAAATATAGACAAATAATTAAGTTATCTGTTTTGACATATTTTGGGGGGTAAGGTCTCAATATATGGATAGTGCGTAGGTAAATATGAGCAGGGAGACAACATCGAATGACTGTTTCATACATGAATGCAATCTTCAGATTTTGCGTTTAAGCAGGAAATAGGAAGCAGATATGTATATATATAATTTTGTGAAAAAATGCTGATGTTCAATCGCGGCATTATCAGAAAATGAGAATAGTAACTATAGTAGTTAAAATTAATTGTTAAGTTTCTAACATTTCATCAACAAAATTCCACATAAGTTAGACTATAAATCCAAATTATCGAAAATTCAATAAAATATTAGACGACTTGGAATATTTTCTTAAATGTTTGAGATATATAACAAAAAAGCCTTCACTTTATAGTCGTCAAGTATATTTTACATTTATGTCCCCCTTAAAATAAATTCCTAACACAAGTCTATTGATGAAAGCACTAATCCCTGTGTTAAAAATGATTTTATATGATATTTTGGATTAAAGTAAATATTACTTATTTCAAATCAGATTAACCTGTTAACAGATTCTTCTCTATTGATGATTGTATCTATTGGAAATATCCAATTTAATATATTAGTTTGAAGGATTATTCATTTTTAGAAATTCATTTTATACCTTATGTGTCATTTTTTAGAGGTACCTAATTATACATTGTATTTTAATTTTTTTCTTATTAATTTTAGATAGTTCCGTCGAAAATATGCGTAAGTAATTTGTACAGCGGATAACATTTTCCATGATTTTATTAATAGGGGATTACTAAATATAAAACAATTAAAAATAAATTATCTATATTGATATCTAGATATTAGTTTTTTTCTGTACAGTCCAATCTCATGTCGTAATTTTTCATCCACATCCATTTATTTTCTGCCACACATATACAAGCATTTCAAAATATTGACACACAATAATTTCCAGACTCTCTGTCTATTTACATGTAAAGATCCATGCACGTTAATATATTCCTTCAATTATTTTAATGTGTACACACGCACATAAATATATATATACGAACTTAAGGTTCTGTGTAATCCTTTCATCAATAGATTTGTAATAAAAATAGTCCTTACAAACGTCCGGACTTTGACTTATTTGACAAGTTCATACATAATAACAACTAGCCTAGCTTCGCAAAGTAATACTTATGAGCCAGACAGTCAAAAATTTATCGTTTATAATGAAATATGAACAGCTATATAGGTTTTCGTCTATAAATATTATTAATATTTACATACATACCTGAAAGAGAAATGAAATAAAAACAGCACTGGGTTTATTATTATTTTGTTTAGAATTAAAAAAATTATTATCGTTAATTTTCAACAAGATTCATGTTTTAATGAAGAACTACCATAGCTACAGCATAGCCAGTGCTGTTTATATATTCAAATGTATGCAGCAGTTAATCTACAGTCGTACATGCAAGTACATACGGACACATAGACATACACACACATACATACACATCTCCCCCCACACAGACACATATATATTTGTGTGCGTATATATGCGGAGAGAAAGCGTGGAAGAAGTGTTTTGTTTCTAGACTTGGTAAACGGAATCCGTGAAACGAGTTCAAATCCCTGGTCAATTGGCAGATGCTCATTTGCAATCATACATTTGAGATTACGATGAATTGGCTTTTGCAACACTCGGTTACGTCAACATCTTATAGAGCGATGTACTCACAACTACTATATTTCCCTAGGCACAAACAACACCAAAATTGTTATTCCACTGATTTCTATGACGGGATCATATGTGCGTGTATTTGCATTTTATATATTATGTATTGTCAAATCGATATACAATCATAAAATAGATATTGAATTAATGCGATATCACACGCTTCCGCTTTTTGAAACAATTATTCAGTAATAACAAGTTACTTAGAGTATGTCTTGATAGATAATTATTTTCACAATTGTCTCCATGCACTTTTATGTGTAGGATAAATATGCGATGTACATTTCAACTTACTATAAACAGAGCTTTAATATAAAGATTTACAATAATTTTTTACGTGGTGTGACATATTATCTATAAGATCAATGTGGAAAAGTTTGTCACTTAACTGAACAGCTATGTCAACTTCGAAGTTTTGTGAAGGCACCACTATGTTGTCCTTACTCATAAAGACATTTTTTAAAACTTCGAAGTTTCCATGACTCTGCTTAGTTAAGTTACAAACTTCTCTACATTAATCTTATCAACGCTCTATTTCTATTTCGATATCGAGAAGTTTACGACAAAAACCTGCTTTCCAAAATATATAAACCACTGAAAAACCAACAATCTTGGCATTAAGATGTATCACAATTCCACACTATATATATAAGAATCTTAATATATGTATATATAAGGTACGATGGATAAAGTGTCGTCTAAATTACGCAAAAATGATAATAGCACTGACAACATTTAAAAGCATCTTTAACACTAAATTTGGTGTTTTTTTTATCTATTAATGAGAATTTTCTCGATAGAGAGAGTTGTCATTAACTGATAAAAATTGGCGATTTTTTGTAAGGGAGACGTAAGTAACAATTATTTGACAAATATAATGTGAACGCCTTTAGTATATATTCTTTTACACCAATAAAGATACAGGAAGAAGACTGAATTTGAATTCAATTGACGTACTTATTCAATCCATACACGTTTTCCCCTCTTTATCTCTCCTAAACTGTGGACACAACGAATATTTACTCGACTGTTACTTAATCAGACATTACATCATTTTTTTTTATAATCGTCTCACCCCAAGCAAGGCAGTACAGTGAAGAGAGAGGAAAAAAGTCACAATAGGTGTCGTAGAATGGGTAAGAGAAGGACAGGTTCATTGGTATGAAGAGATCTGCGTGAGGGGGAAGTGTAAAGGGAGAAGACGGATGGGAGACAAGGAGATAAGAGATGACAGTTGACGTTGCATTTAAACTCTTGGAGATTGCAGCCAGGGAAGCAAAAATACAGAAGAGAGTTCTACAGCCGGGAAGTGCGTGAAAAAAGTAGAACGTTGTGATTACACTTGATTGTTTTCACAGTAAAAGAGTGGGACCTTGTTGCTAGTCTAGTAGCTCGAGAAAATTCGTGCAGGGGAGGCACCAAGGAGCTAAGCTTGTCGAAGGAGATTTCGTGAAATTATTTGTAGAAGAGACAGAGTAAAGCCATATCGAGAATCCCAAGATAAATAGCAGGGGAGTCCGACCAGATATGACAGCAGTATTCAATGCACGGGTAGATGGTAGATTTGTATATATGCATTATAAATTCAGAAGAGAAAATCTTCTTGGCCCGATACAGATACCCGATCTCCCTAGCAATAGATTTAGCGATTAATTTCATGTAGTCATTCCACTTAAGGTTAGCTGATTGAGTGAGTCCGAGGAGGCGCAGTGTATCGCTAGGGAGACTTGTGTGAAACATGCTGGTGGCGGGTTGGAAACATTGTCTATTGTGGTTAAAGAATAGCAGGTTTGTTTTGGAAGCATTAAAATTTACAAGCCATTGACTGACTGGAGGTTTTTTTTCGAGAGTAGCAGCAAGGTTTGTTTTTCAACACCGGCAGATTTCTTAAAGTCTACCGATTCTGACAAACACACAGACGGAAATAAATGCATTTGTTGTCAGCGTAAATGCCTACTTAGGATCTGATTACATCAGGGAGATCGTTGATGAAAATCAGAAAATTCATAAAACCTAGCTTAGAGCCTTGATGGACACTTGCGTTCGTATGATAGTATCTGGAAGCATGCCCGTTCAATAGGACGTTCATTACGCGATTCGATAGGAAAGATTTGATGAAGTCAAACAAGAGTTCAGATATACCATAGCCCTATAGCTTACGCAAAAGCCACCGTGTCACACTCTGTAAAATGCTTTGGAAATATCCAGAGCAACAGCTCGAGCTGCGCCGTTCTTATCAAGAGCCTGGTATATTTATTCAGTGATGGACGTTAGCATGTCAACAGTAAATTTGGCGAATTAAGAGCTATACTGTCTATCGGAGAAGAGACAGTGGGCTGTGAGATGTTGAACCACTTCCGCATTGATGATGGCCTCTAACACTTTGACAAAAATCGGTAAGAGGCTGTTAGGGCGATAATTCAAGGGGTCTGAGTGTTCTCCCGCGTTCTTAAAAAACAGGTACCACAGAAGGGAACTTCCAACGGGCAAACAAAAAAGGAAGAAGCAGAGAGACTGTATTTGTAGAGTTTTTAAAGGACAGAGGAGAGTTCAGGGTTACATTTATTTAAGGCTATGACTGGGATTCCGTCATCTCTGCTCGCTTTATGGGGGTCAATTTTTTTCAGCGAGGGGGTAATGTAAACATTGCTCAGTTGAGCTTTAGATTTAGGTTTAAAGTAGGGTATGGATACTCCAAATGAACTAAGTGAGAGTTGGAGAAGAATCTGTGAGCAAAGCGCACAGCTTTATCCTCTCTACCTGTGAGGACCTCATATTTATTGATTAAAAGAGGGATGGAAAATTTGCTGCTGTTTAACGCACATTTACAGAGCTGCCAGTAATCTTTGGAGACAAACTTGAGATCTTCTATACGCATACTGTCAGTAAACAACAACTTAGCGTCATTGACGATCCTCTTACACTCATTACGAGCAGAGGCAAAAAGGTGCCTATTATGATCAGACGCGTGACTCCGTCAAAGCCGAAAGTAGTGATTCCTGTGGGCTATGGCGGCCAAGCAAGCAGGGGAGAACCATGGGGGTGAATGGTTTTTAAGATGAAACTTCCTGGCTGAGAGGAAAGCATTGATGCCAGCTTTCACTCAGGATGTGATCTCAGAAGCGCAGTCTTCAACATAGAAACTAAACATTTTTTTCCAAGGGACGTTACACAGAAAATCGCGAAGATCCTTAGGAGAGGCGAGAGACATATTAACAGAAACCACAGCATGCTCAGAGTTGCCAAGAGGCCAATGATGCATGGTATAGCAGGAGTCTAGGTTAGAAATGAAGCAAAAATCTAGCAGAGAAGCTTGTCCTTCTGGCATACTGGGGAAACGTGTGGAGAAAACCAACACTTGTGTGAGAGACTGGGTGATTGCAAAGTTCAGGATGTAGATGTCAGCAAGATCATTGACAGTTTTTCAGCCATTTGGGATTATGGGCATTAAACTCACTGAACGGGTGACTGGCAGTAGCCTTATCTATATTATCAGAGCTAATGCCCAGCAATGAACAATCGGTAGAGGAAAGGAAGCGGTAGAGAAATATAAGATAGCTGAGTTTAGTGGAGTGAGAGGAGCATGTATGGATGGTTAGAAGATTCAAGAGAAATGTCCCTAGCTTGAAGGAGATGTTTGCTGACATAAACTCCCAGGCTATGCATCTAGATGCTGGAGTCCTACCTAAAGAGGGAAGGTGAGCTGCGATCGAGAAATCATAGGAGGGGATTGTGGGGTTCAGGTTAGTTTAGCAGCGAGCTAGGATGCCTGAGAACTTTTCGTGGAGGAAATATTCTATTCTGCAAATGTTGGTACGCATACCACAGATAAGGAAATGTTGAGGGATTTAGGTGATTTTCGTGAGGCTAGTTTTGCATTGTATTTGTCGTTGTGAGTATTCATTTTCGTATAGTTTGGTAAGGAGATGCCACGAGTAGTAGTCATAGACTGTTATCAACTATGACATGAGGTAGGAAGGGAACTGGCACAGACTGCAGCATAGTGTGACCTCAGGGTTGCCATCTATCCATGCGCGTTATAGCGCGTCATGGCACTACAAGAGCCCCGATATTATACAACTGTTGATCATAGCAGCTGCACAAGATGCTACACAAGGGTTAGGAATCCTAACTCACAGAAATCTGCCAATCAGGTACCCTCAGTATGAAGAGACTTTGCCACCATCCACCCACAGAGAAAAAAACAATAAACAGAGAACCCCTTCTTAAACAGAAAACAAGTGGTACTCCTGATCAACAGAAAGGGGTAGAGTATGAACCGGACAATAGTATGATCTAACTACACTAATTTAAAAACAAGAATAAATAAAAAATAAAAATAATGGATATGTTCGAGAATTTTTTTATTTTTTACATTTTTTACCTTAAGTTTTGAATTACTGAAGAGGGCAGATTAACTAAAATTCGGAGAATAGGTAGGGTAATAGGAGAGAAGATATTAATATTAAGTAATGACTTAGTATAAGTTCAGCTAACCCCTCTTCTAGGTACTCCGAATAATTTTCGATACCTAAATTTAAAATAAATTTTTAAAAATAAAAAAGCTTTCTTGAGTTAATTTTAGCTCTAATCGAAAGCCAAGCGATTAAATTTACTAATTCTAGTGAGCAAAATATTCGTGTGTATTTCAAACTGAAATTATATTGATTTGAATCTATTTTTTTTATTTTCGGCCAGTTTTCATTTTTTTGTAAACAGTATCCAATCTTATTTTTTAAATATCTTGCAAAAATAAAATATACATCGCTGAAAAATTAAATCATTAAATTAGCAAGATTAAACTTACCTTATTTTGATTTGAAACATGTATTACTTGCTTACTGTCTGAAATGTACGATAAAAGCGTTTCTTAATCACGGTAGTCCTCTTATCAGGGTCATCTGAGTAAACGAATTATTTAATGACAAGCACCTGCTTTCAAAAGCGTATGGAGAAAAGACATGACATAATTGTATGTAAACGTAATGAAAAGTTTCTTCTTTTGGTTTTTAACTACATAGCAAAATTAAAACTTTAACATATTTTCAGCAATTAAATAATATTTTCTTAGAATTTTATTTCGTTCATCTTTATAACCATACATTTGAATATACTTTCTGAATAATGAATTTAAGAAAATATTAAACTTACATTTAAAATAATTTAACACTTAAATAAGAAATAATGAAATTGAAATAACCGAAATAACCCAATTTATGAAATATTATGCTAAGTAGGAATTTAATAACAACAAATTTATAATTTCAATGGTCAGTCAGTTAAGTATCATATGTGATACATGCTTTCGAGACATGACTGGCTGGACAGAAGATTATCCCGCAGTACACTGCCATTGTTTTCTGCGATAGACTAGTTGCCAACCAAGGATATAGAACCCAAACTGTTCTGTTATTGAACCAATAACTGGAAGGAAGAGATAGATTCATACCTTTCCCAAGTGTATTTGTGCGTAAGTGAATGCAAAGAAGTCAACTGGAATTCGAACTCGGCTAGGCTCCCCGATTTGTCGTTCCGATCCGATCTCCACTGCACCACAACGCACATCCTATTTCAATGGTAGGATTAGCAAAAAGGCTATTGAAATGTACAACTAAAAAAAAAATAAAAAAAAATAAAATAAAAAAGCAGACCAAACATGTGTTATAAAAAAAGTAGAAAAAGGAACTCTTTTTCAATTTTTGAAGGTACCTACATTCACAATTAATGTAAATGATGATGAAACTAGGAAACTAGGAAGTAAATTACTTTAAATTTTGAAAGCGGAATTTGGGAAATTTGTTCTTAGTTGATTCATAAACACAAAGCAATAAAAAGAATTGAGCACTAAATACAAATGTTCATTATAGAGAATGTTTTTCCTGTAAAGGGTCAACCCTTGAATCACGTGAACTTTTAATATCACGTACGGCCACAAGTACAAACAAAATAAGGGTAATCATTATGCACACAATTAAAATGTTTTAATTATTTTAAAAATACATTAGCTAAATTATTTGTATTAAGCTTTTCAATTTTCGATTGGCAAATGTTGTCTTCATGCATTAATTTCAAAACCTAGCGTTGAGCATGAAGGAAAAAATTATAAAATTTTTTGAATCTTTATAAATTATCATAATAAAGTAATAAAAATGAAAAAATTCTTGTAAAAATTAATTATTCATTTAATTTTTTTTTCAAGCTATGATATCCTATTCATATTGGTTATAAAAGCAATTAAAAGCTTATCTAAATAAAATGGCATAGTTTTATTTCATTTTTGTTTTCGCAATTCGGAGCAGATTTTCTAAAAATGGGTTAATTTTGAAGAAAAAAACATTTGCTTGACTTTCCCTAATGACTTCTGAATTTAATAAATATTAGGTTTATGGGGAAACCATGGCGAATTTCTAGACATTTCCAGAAATTAATTCGTTGGGGGTTACATATGTAAAAAGAAATAATAAATTTACCAATATTTTCTAAAAGTAATTATTTCAACTATGATTTCAGTCAGTTATGAATAGGTCCTGAAATTTTCTTCAAAATTTAACCATTATTTTATTTTTGCAAAAATTTCCAAATTAATGCGTCTTTCACCGGGAAAAAGTACCTTGCGTAATATTACGTTTGCGGTTATAAACCCTTGTAAAAATTACTTCATTCACGGACGAAAGAAAAACAAAATTTCTACCAAAATTTCGAACGTGTCAAAAAGAATTTTAAAATTTCAGAAAATAATTAAAACATACTTTGATTCTCTTAATAATAACAAACATTTTGCTGATAAAACATTGTTTTTGTTTAGTTTGGGGCCTTTTTCCATGATGCTGTATTTTTAGCGATTTATTGGAGATACCTACTCTTAAAAAGAGGATGATAATATGGGTTGGGGTGGCTAGGTAAAGTAATTTCGTGGTCAAGGGGGAACTAAACAGGACGAAAGAATCAAACTGTAAAATATAAGCACATTTAAACAAGTAATATCTCAGATGAAAAGATTTTTTTTTCTGAAAGGAAAAGATTTAAAGAAAATTAGAAAAGAAAATGCAAAAACAGATGGGTGAAAATTAACGTAGTGTCTAGTCAAGTTTGAATAGATGAAGACAGTGCCAGTTGGAAAAAAAAAGTTACTTTAGTGCTGTTGTTACTTGAGGTTTACAAGTGGGTATTCAAAAACATTAGAAAAATTAAAAATTTTACGATTCTCCCTTTCGTTGGCAAATCACAAATAAACAAAATGGGGAAAATGCTATATATATATATATATATGTGCATACACACACACACACACACACACACACACACACACACACACACACACACACACACACACAAGACAGACAGAGGTTGGTTGCCACTGACAGAATCAGGTGTCGTTGGGTAAATAATTTCCTGATCAAGGGCGAATTAAACAAAGCGAAAAACTCAAATTGTATAAGATTAGTACATTTAAACAAGAACTATTAAATTTAATAAAAACAAGTATAGAGGCGGGAGAGCATACGTGTTTTACCGGTTCTTTTTCAAGAATAATATTAAAAAAAAATTATAAACTTTCAATTCACCAATTTTAGTTTTCATTATATTTTTTGTACATATATTTGTACGCCTGGGGCACCTCACGGTGGTGTAATGATGAAAATTAATGTAGATTTGGCTATAACAAAATCTGGCAATCAAATTACATACATGTCAATAATGCAAGTTAGTGCTTCTTTTTCTTTTTTTTTTTAATCGTATCACCCCGAGCAAGGCGGTAACGCTACTGATGTGCAGGGGGCTACGTAATAGTGAAAATATTGGAAAAGAGAAAGCCGGAAACCACATCCTAAACAGGGGACAAGGGATGAGCCTCTTCACCTGTTCAATAGACGTGGGTGGAGTGTGAACCGGGCGATAGATAGATCTATCTACTCCAATTGAAAAAAAACAAAGTGAGAAGATTGGAAAAGAGAAAACCGGAAACCAAATCCTAAACAGGAAACAAGGGATGAGCCTCTTAACCTGCTCAATAGACGTGGGTGGAGTGTGAACCGGGCGATAGACCTATCTACTCCAACTGAAAAAAAAAACAAAGTGAGAAAATTGGAAAAGAGAAAGCCGGAAACCACATCCTAAACAGGGAACAAGGGATGAGCCTCTTAACCTGAGAGTGCAACTTAACTATAACATAAGCTTGTCTCGCTAGAACCATTACGATTGGGTAGTGAGTTCGATCCTCACTGGGTGACCCATACTTTCAGCCTTGTGCCACATCTAAGCTGCGCTTAGAAAATCACATTATCTGTTCGCCTGTTCGTTTTTATCCGCACTCACTTCTGCGATCGTTGAAGATAACTTTTGTTTTCTCCTGTATTTATCCTGCGGGTATATTCTGAAGGTACAGAGGAAATGATGGTGTTATCAATGCAAACATTGAAGCCAGAATGTAGAGATATGGTAAAATATTCCGTGGCCGTATTGGCCTGATTACTAGCGAATTTCACATTCAACATATTCGGCGACTAGCGAAAACATTTTTGTAATTTATGTTATTGTTAAATTACACTCCAAGAGCATTCTCTGGCATTACTGACATCTATGAGATTTGATTGCCAGATCTTGTTATAGCCAAATCTACGTTAATTTTCTTTATGTATGTTTCAATATTTAAACGGCTATTAAAATATAAATACCACGCAAAATATATGTACTTTGAGTTTTATATGTTTATGAAACACCAGAGCATTTAAGAGCTATTCTACAAATGAATTCAATGTAAAAATTAAATAAAACGTATCAGGTTTATTAAAAAGTAAAAATAAAGCTCAGAATTCCTATTTAGTTAACAGATAAAAAATTGGTGGATTTCTGTGGGCATAATGCTTGTAAGCATGTTCTCTCATGAAGAACTTAAAACTTCATTTTCATTTCAAAACTGAATCAAGTCTTATGAGATTTTTCATACGTGTTAATCCGAAAAGATTCAGAAAATCTGCAGTACATACAACATCAGTAAAACATGCAGAAACAGCGAGAGTTTACGAAGGCATCTCTGCTGAGTTTGGCCCAAGACAGAGAAGAACATTAAATAGAACAATCTGTAATTAATCACTTGAAGTTATGGTAAAGAATAAAACGGTGAAGTAAGTAGCCCGTAAAAGTAGGGATGAAGGAACATCGAAATGCATCATTAGAGCCGAGATAATGAAATAAGGCATGTCTCGTCATGTATGGAATGAAATAGCTAGTCACTAACCACTGTTGAATGAAGTAAAATACTACACGAAGAACAATGGAGTCAGACGTCTGAAGGAATCAGCACATATGCTAGTCTTGCGGGAGATTCTATAGAAGACCTAGTAAAAAAAATGAACACAGTACGGGCCCATTAATAAATAAAGTGAAATTTTATCACGGTTTCAATAACAGCAGTAACAAACTTTGGGGAATACCGTCAAAGCAGGTTAGGTGTAATTTTCAACAGCAGGTAGATTAGATTTTATAAACTCAGAATTGTCCTAAGAGGCAATATCCTAATGGATTTTCGCGTTGATTCGTGAAATTGGTGATCTAGTAATTCTAAATCCATTCTATTGGTTGCGCAATGTAGAATTAGAATAAGGGTGAGCAATAACTTAACAGAACTTACCAGGAGAAAACAAGTTTTTTTATGTAAATTAATTTAGCATAAATATTTATTTATAAGTAAATTAAAAAAAAATATAACCAACAGAGTGATATATTTCATTAAAACAATATACTATATTCTTAGGTAATTTTTAATATTTTGCATGTTAATATTGGTTCCTTCATCAATCTTCAATCATTGATTGTCCTATACATTTCTAATATCTTTACTTGAACATTTAATTGAAGCAGTTTGTTATTGTTTTCCAGACATTTTGGTTTCGATATTGTTTTCATTTCTTATATAAACCTCTTTTGATGATGATCTACATATTTTCTCTTGGATTTAATTGTGGACATTTTGGAGACAATTTTATTATTCTGCTGTTATGTTTAGGTCAGGTTGACTGTTTTACGATAGCGACTTGTACCACTCAAAAATATTTTGTTCAATAACTTACAAGAAATCTCATTATTTATCATGACACTATCTTCAATGTTCAATTAATCTAAAATCTTTCTACTTACAATATTAACTGTATACATTAATACACTTATTTTTGTTTTCATCTGGCATTTGTCGGTTGGATATTTCAAAGAATGATTTAACCTCTAGCAAGCCATAACCTATATTAAATGTTACCCTACATTCATCAATTACTGCTGAGATATCAGTTTTCACGTATTTAGCTCAATATACACGTTTCTTTTGTTATATTTAATTAAAGTTTGTAGTTAGGTTGTTTTTTATGTATTTAGCCAATGTTCTGTCTGTTTAATATTTTAATTGTAACCTGCAGTTAATTTCTAGCTGCTAAATCTATTTTTCTTGTTTATTGTCCTTCAAATTTTTCTATAATCTCTTATTCAAAATTCTTAAAATCCATGTTATTGTTGTTTTCTTAGTTTGTCAATATTTGCAGTTTTTTCTTTACTTAGCTGCGATTTTAGTTATGTTTTAGTCAATAACGTAAACGATCCATATATTTAAAACGAAAAATAGACAGTATCTTTTTAATTAGTCTGAAAGTAATATAATGTACGTATTTTTTGTTGTCGTTCAAACATTTTTCCTTTTGCAATTTGTGTTATGTACTCGAGGTTATATATATATATATATATATATATATATATATATATATATATATATATATATATATAAATTAAAAAAGGATTAATTCATTTATGTTGGAAGATCATTTCGATATGAAAATCCCCACGGGGGATAACACATCACCTCAGCAACAGAAAAATCTTTTCGGAAACTGGAGAAAAATCAGTCTAATTTTCCTTTTTAAATAGATTTGCAAAGAAATTAAAAAAGAAAAAGAAAAAGAAAAAGAAAAAGAAAAAAAGAAAAAGATATAACAAAATAAAATCAAATAAACAAGAAAAGAAAAAATTGAAATCGTCTGGGTTCGCAAAAAAGGAAAGAGAATTGTAACTTAAAATTAACGGGCATATACACACATACACACACACACACACACACACACACATATATATATATATATATATATATATATAGCAATGTAAACATAGTGTTTTACAATGGATATTTTAAGAGCATTCTTCATTCTTCATAGTGACTTTTGAAAAATTCTATAATTAAAGTATATCTGTCTACAATTTTCATTTCTTGCAATCGTTCTTTGTCATTTCCTATCGCCTTCAGCTGATATCATTTTAGTGCAAAAAATATCTCGAAATACAATCATGTGATTATGCAACAATTTTAACTGACACCTCGTAATTTTTTAGAAATGATCTGTGACATCTGATATATATATATATATATATATATATATATATATATATATATATATATATATATATTGTGTTATATCTCGAGTCTATACCTAGTGTCATAAGTCCGATTATGTTAGAAACTGCAGACGATCAAATTATATGAAATAGACGACGAAAATATTTCCGAGAGAGAAAAAACATAATAAACTTTGAACTCTGTATCATCATATATAATGGTACTTACAAAACCTCAGAGAATTTTTATCGGAATATATATTCCGGTTATTATTGAATGAAGGAAAATAGGCAAAGCATAAAATAAATTATTTTCTTCCTATCTCTTTTCAATGAATGTTTAACTCTGGCAAACTTTCAATAATGCACAATTCTTGAACTGTCGTTCGAATGCATTGAAATTCGTGACTGTATGGTTATAATTGAATTATGGTTTCGTTTTCTGATATTGCAAACTGTAAATTTATATTTAGGACAGACACACAGCACCGCTGTACGGGTATCTAGCTGAGCTGGAATTACCTAATATTTTTAAGTGTCCTTTAGCTAATGCCTAATATATATATACTAGCAGTTTAGCCCAGTTTCACTAGGTAGGTTAAGGAATAATAAGATTTTAAAAATATGATGATTTTACATAGCAAATACTTACACATCGTCCACCCTCGTCCCTTTATAGTTATAGATAACAATGTAGAATGTCTCTATTAGATTAGGGTTGGAGAGGGATGGGCAATATATATAGATATAGATAATATAAAGTGGGGTGATCAATTCTATATTATAATCAAAACATAAACTCATCCCTGATTTTGTGGGGTGGTAATATATATTTTTCTACCCCTAATTTTGGCTTTCTGAAAAATTTCAAGGTTTCGTTAGCGTTCTAAAATTTTGATTTACATCTGAGCGCAACTCTCGTTGAGCTAGACTGCAAAATGCAGACGCTAAGTCGAATCTATCAAACAAATAATTACTTACACAAAGTCCAACCACGTCAAGTGTGTGTGTGTGTGTGTGTGTGTGTGTGTGTGTGTGTGTGTGTGTGTGTGTGTGTGTGTGCGTGCGTGCATGATCAATCTTTCTCCGGAAAAGACGAAACCAGTTAATATTAATGGCAAAGTATCCAATGTGGAGCATTTTACCTTTGCTTTTATAAGTACTCTCCAAGAGAACTCAGGGTTTATCTCAGTGGCAGAAAACAAAATCTAGAGTATTTAGGTGTCACTTGGAGACAAGGGTGATGCGATGTGTGGAAAAAATCATGTAGAATGAGAAGGTGAATTATTATAAATATTATCGCTACACAATATACAACTTAATTTAATAGTGCATAATTAATTAATAAACTCATGAGAAAATATGATATATAAATTCTTATATCAGAACAAATAATTTCAGTAAAGACTGTGTAATAATTTTCGACTCCTAGAAGAATCGCATCGGTCTAAAGTAACGTTTTTGCGGAGAGAGTTATTCATGTGTACGAGTGGAGATATAAAAAACGCAAATATCGATGATATTTTGTAGCGACAGAAAACGCTGAAAGTTTTGCAAAGTGAAATCTTAAATTTTTAAATTGTAATTTTTCAGATATTTCTGGGCATGTAGTCTAGCCGATATCTTTCAGTTTCCTTATACTTTTCTTCTTCTTGTTATCAAGTTTATTATTAAGTATTGTAATAATAGATCTACCAAGAAAAGTTAAATGATCTAAGAACCTGGACTTAAATTTAATTTAGATGATCAACGATCAAAGAACTTCCTGTGCACTTTTGCTTTAATATATTGCTTTTTCTTTTAAAATAAAGTAGCATTTTTTAAATATAAATATCATTAAACACATTACGGTGAGCAACTAATGCACTGAGTGTTCTACTTTATAAAAAAATTGTATTCTTTTATTGTAATTTTATCGATGTTTTTTCTTTTTGTGTATTTCTTGTGGCAATCATTACAGGTTATAGATTAAACTCCCCTTCATGCTTTAGCTAAATCATTTTGCTTTGCATCAATTAAGTCAAAACTGCAAGTGAAAAGAAATTATTTAATCTTAACATTAAATTTGTTAAATTTATTTCTAAATAAGTATGGTGCTTTATTTATTACGGCAAAAGTGTATAGTAAGTGCTTTGGTTGCTAGACCATCCCCGGTAAATATGCATCATGATTATTAAATTTCAATTTTGGCAGATCTTCACAATGTGTGATACTTAAAAATAACAAGTTCTGAAAAACAAAAACATAAGGAAACCGAATTCAATCAGCTATACTGCATGCCTAGACACGTCTTTAAAAAAATATAAAAACATCTGCGTTCCGATATATATATATATATGTATATATATATATATATATATATATATATATATATATACATATATATATATATATATATATATATATATATATATATATATATAGCATCGCTCATTCAGTAATGAATTAGAGCAATCTAGCTATTGGCGTATGATATGTCACACGCTAAAAGTCTGCCTCCTTTTACCGAGCGTCCATAGCTCAGAGGTAGAATCGTCGACTGACGCCAATTTTGTCGGTTTTCAATCCTGGGTAAAAGCAATCAGATGTCCAACCGTACTGATGAGCTGTAATGCAGCGAAACAGAACTGTCTGCGGATGACTATATATATATATATATATATATATATATAGGAAAAGTACTTAAATGTCTTAAGTTTAAAAATGTATTTTTTTTTACAGTATTTATTTATTTCTATTATTTGACAGCATTTATTTATTCTATTAGTGGATCATCATTATGCTATATATATATATATATATATATATATATATATATATATATATATATATATATATGTTTTTGTGTGTGTTTACAAACTTATGTACATATTGAATTATCTCCGGCTTTAATACACGTAATACATAATTGATCAATGAGAATTGTCCCAAACAAAATTTAAAATATCAAAGTTCTCTCTTTTTCCGATTTTTCTTAATCTCTAACGAAGCTTTAATAAAGGCCAAACATGCTTGATTGCTATACGTTTCCTATTTGTTTATTAGTTTATCATCCTCTCGGATTCAGATCCGTATGTTATTTGCATTTTTCTTTAATTCGCACACACACACACACACACACACACACACACACACACACACACACACACATATATATATATATATATATATATATATATATATAAAATATATAAATTCGAGAAAAAAAATTCCGAATGACGTACAAATAATCCCTTAGGATACCTGAATTACACAATACTTATGTGTCTTTTTACGTACCAACAAACTGAATTCAACTTATTATGTTATATTTGCTGTTTAATAGTGATTAGATTAATCAACGTCCCAATGAAGTTTAAATTTCTTTTGTTTGCTAGTTTAGATTTTAAAAGTATAGATTTTAAACTGCTACATTGTATTACAAGATATTAACAATTTAATTAATACTTAATTTAAAAATGAATGTTACTATTTCTAATTAATTCCTACTGACAATAATGCTTTTCACATTCTCATGAATTATAACTTCTTTCTTTGTCATTTTAATATATTTCCCGTATTTTATTTTATTTTCATATCAAATTCATTCATAAATTGTTGTTTCTATTACTCCCAGAAGAATGGAAAAGAAAATGGTTGTCTAAATTGGATTCAGCTGTTTACAACTACTTGAACACTCAAATCTAACATTTACCAAATAGAGATCTATCGCTATTTTATGCTATAATTAATTAAAATAAACTTTATAACTTTACAAAATTCAGTAATCAAGTACATGAAATAACGGCTTCTAGGTAAGCAGGGTATGAAGTGGAATTACGATTTTCCGGAGTTCTTTTCTTGTTAATTTAGACTACATTCTGCCTTGTTTAATGTGAACAATTTAATGATGTTTTTTTTTTTTAATCATATCACTCCAAGCAAGGCGATAACGCCACTGATGCGCAGGGGGCTACGTAAGGGTAAAACGAACGGAAAAGAGAAAGCCGGAAACCACATCCTAAACAAGAAACAAGGGATGAGCCTCTTCACCTGTTCAATAGATGTGGGTGGAGTGTGAAAATAAATAATGCGTGTCAAGCTTATTATATATTATTATAATTGTTTATTATTATTATTATTATTATTATTATTATTATTATTATTATTTTTATTATATACTATTTTATATTATTGCGTGTTATTTAATTTTACTTAATTGTAATGATATAATATGGTACTTTATATATCATTAATTTTATATGTATTTTTTTAATATTTATTTATTACTTATATTACTTAATTATGATATAGTAATAATTTTAATACATAGATATTTAGTATTTTAATATATATTGTTTCATTGAATGATACTGTTAACAACTTACTTTTAAAACTCATTTAATTATTTATAAAAAGTTCAGTTAAAACTTAAATTAAATACGGAAATATGACGGCACTACGGTTTACTCTCGTCTCGATAAAAAAATCTACCGAGGCTGAAAAAGCAAACCTCGCTGTCGAGCTTGAAAAAGACCTCCAATCCGTGGTGGACTGGGACAAGAAATGGCTCGTAAACTTCGGGTCATTCTCTTTGTTTTTACAAAACAAACATCTGTAATCGATGAACTAAAATGGACGCCTTCATTGCTTAAATCTTTTTAAAAATTTAATCCGTGAATTTTGTTGATTGAAATATCCTTTTAAAAATTACCTATGAACGAAATTAATTCTAAATCTAAATTTGAATCCGATGTTGTTGCTTTCAAAGTTTTTTTTCTTAAAATAACAAATGAACACAATTAATATTTATTTTAAAATTGCTTTCCTTTATTTGTATCATTTTTGAAAAATAAAGTCAGTCAACACTTTATCAATGTTATTGTTGTATTTTCTTTGTTATTATGACAATTTTATTTTCACTTGATTATTTTTTTTACTTTTTCATTTGCATGGTTCACCTCCTAATTTCCTGAAAGTTCACTTAAATGGTTCTCCAGTGCAATTTTCAAAATAAGTAATCATTAATTGCTTTAGTTATCTTTGAGAGCTTTTTCCCCTGCAAAACAATAGCCATATGTGTTGGCACCTAAAGTAGATATATTCAGTTACCTTTTGCCTGACTTTCTCTACATTTTGTCAGATTACACATGAGAAATAACTAGCGCCAAATGCGCATTTTATATTGACTTATGATTTTTCATCAAAATAAACTGATATTTATCACTTTCTTTAAAAAATCTGAAAGCTTATAATAAATAGAGCTTCAAACTTACCAAAATTTTGCAAAATAAACATTTTAATTACTCTAATCAGTGAGTCAGTTAACTGTCATATGTGTTCCGTTTTAACAATTATGTCTCTTTCAATCTATGACTAACTAGGCAGAGGATTTTTCCTCACTAGGTAGCTATTTCTTTCTGCGGTAGACTGGCTGCCAACCAAGGCTCTATAGCATACTCTGCTCTGCCATACAACACATAGATGCAGGGGGAAGAGATGGATTAATAACTTTCTCAAGGGCCTTTTCACGTAAGTGAATACAACGAACCCAACTGGAATAGGAACTCAGCTCACAGATTTCTCATTCCAATGAGATATCCATTGTTTCTAACCATGAGGTAATGGCAAACGAGGCTAGTTTGCTTGACATCAATTTTGATTAGTGCGTGTTGTTTAGGGTCCCTACAAAGTCCGACATTTCAACAAATGACGACTTGATTTGAATATATGGATCAAAATCCGACAAAATAAAATGAATAAGTGAAAATTATGTAGAAAAAAGTATTTTTAATCTAACATGTTTTGCTTTAACAAGCTTCTTCAGAGAATTTTAACGGCGAATGATTTTAAAAATCTTTTAAAAATATATTTTAAAATTTCACAGAGACTGTATATTGATTAAGGTTTGATTTCATTAGTCAAATACGTGACACGTGAAATAAAGCAATGGATGAATATTTTAAATGTAGAGGAAAATTTATGTCTGTTTAAATGTGTATGCCACGTGTAATAAAAAACACAATATGTTTATTATAAATGTAAGTATATGTATGCAAAAATAAAGAGTGTCAAGTGCGTTTACAAGTCGATAACATATAGTATGTTTGTGAAACGTATTTTTTTTTATAATCGTGTCGCCTCAAGCAAGGTATTTTACTGCCACTGTTGTGTAGGGGCTTACATAGGAGGAAGTTGAGGACTGAGAAGTTACAGGGGGTGTCAGGAAGAGAGTTGGAGAGGGAAGAGACTACTGATGAGAGTGGGGTGGAATGTTATGAGGAGTGAGAGGTTGCAGGAGGTGTCAGGAAGAGAGTAGGAGAGGGAAGAGAGTACTGATGAAAGTGGGGTGGATGTAGAAAAGCATGAGAGAGAAGATGTAAGATAGTGAGACAGGAAATGACTATTGACTTTACATTTAAATTCTTGGAGATTGTAACTGTCAGGAAATCAAGTATGCGGAAGAGAATTCCACAGGCGGGAAGTGCGAGAAAAGAAGCTGATGGAGTAGAATTTGCGTTTACAATTTATTGGTTTCACAGTAAAAGGGTGGGACCTAGTTGCTAATCTTGCGGCTCGCGGAAATTCGTATATAGGAGGTACCAGCAAGCTAAGTTCATCGGAACAGAAGCCGAGAAAGTATTTGTAGAAGAGACACAGAGAAGGTACACTGCGTCGGTGAGAAAGCGACTGTATCGTAGCTGCCAAGTCGGGATCGATCACATTACAGATTCTCCTTTGGATTCGGTCAAGGACACTTAAGTGAATAACAGGATCACCAGACCAGATATGGCAGCAATACTCAATGCATGGGCGGATGGTAGACTTGTATGTGTGCAGGATTGTTTGCGACGGGAAAACTTTCTGGTTCTACACAGAGAACCGACTTTCTTAGCAGCGGATTTAGCTATGGATTCTATATAGTCATTCCACTTGAGGTCTGTTGTGAGAGTTAACCCGAGGAGGCGCAGTGTTTCGTTTTCAGGGAGAGAAGCCTGATCCCTGTTAATGAGCGGGAGGAACGATTGTCTATGGTGGTTATTAGATAGCAGCTTCGTTTTGGAAGCATTAAAGTTTACGAGCCATTTCTTGTCCCAGTCCACCACGGATTGGAGGTCTTTTTCAAGCTCGACAGTGAGGTTTGCTTATTCAGTCTCGGTAGATTTTTTCTCGAGACAAGAGTAAACCGTAGTGCCGTCATATTTTCGTTTAAAATTCTAGCGAAATAATTTATATAAGTATTAATTGAACTTTTTATAAACAATTAAATGAGTTTTAAAAGTAAGTTGTTAACAGAATCATTCAATGAAACAATATATATTTAAATACTAAATATCTATGTATTAAAATTATTACTATATCATAATTAAGTAATATAAATAATAAATAAATATTAAAAAAATACATATAAAATTAATGACATAAAGTACCATATTATATCATTACAATTAAGTAAAATTAAATAACACGCAATAATATAAAATACTATATAATAAAAATAAAAATAATAAAAATAATGATATTAATAAAATAATAATAATAATAATAATATTAATAATAATAATAATAATAAACAATTATAATAATATATAATAAGCTTGACCCGCATTATTTTCGCATACATATAATTACATACATAATAAACATCTAGTGTTTTTATTACTCGTGGCACGCACATTTAAACGGACATGAGTTTTTCATCCATTGCTTTATTCAAAGGTTGGCATGTAAAACCGCTCAACTAAATAGAATTAATCACGTTACTAAATTGATGATTTACATCAAGGAATACGCAAATCAAATGATAACAAGAAAGGGAAAAATATGCACTCAATCATTCCATATTTTTTGTTAAATATTGGCACATCAGTCTCTTTCTCTCCCCGCTCTCGCTCCTTCTCTCTTTATCTCTCTCACAACTTCCTCCTACGCATTTAATGTGTAATTAAATATCGGAATATATACATATGTTCAAGAGTTATTTAAAAATTCTTCTGAATGTTTCATAGGCTGGAGCCAAAATATATCGACAGGAGAGTTTATAAAATAAATGACAATAAATGTATGAATGTGAATATATATATATATATATATATATATATACTAGATTTTATAAATCAATACTGAGTTGAATAAAATCTACACTATTGTAAGCATAGAATTTAGAATTTAGTTGCTTAACTCATTGTGGCTTGAATTCACTATCATGAACCAACCCCAGTTGAGTTCAATACCTTAGGAAACAAATCTAAGAACCAGTTTACTAGTCATAAGTAGCCCCAATACTCAAACATTTATACTGCTGTAGAATAAAGTACTTTTTTCTTATGTAATTCTCCTTCTAAATGTAACAAAGTTTGAAAATCTTTCAGTCAGTTAAATGCCATACGTGATACACGCTTGGGTGATCATGTCTCGAAAGAGATATGACTGACTGAGCAGAAAATTATCCCGCAGTAGGTTGCCATTGCTTTCTGCGGTAGACTGGTTGCCAGCCAAGGCTATAGAACTCAGTCTGTCCTGTTATTTAACACATAACTGGAAGGAATAGACGGATTAATACCTTTCTCAAGGTTATTTGCGAGTAAATGAATGCAACGAATTCAACTAGAATTCGAACTCGGCTTCTCGAGTTGTCGTTCTGAGCTGATATTCACTGCACCACAACGCACATTCTAATCTGTACTTGTAATATTTTTCTTGTCCGACAACCGATCTGTAGATCGCTGAAACGCGCTTTATATGTAACTACTTTCACAGAGTTTTATCGATGAATTCGAAATGTAAATTGTTTCCTAACGCTTTTATCTGATGTGCCATCATAAATATATTGAAAAATATTATTTTTTAGTAAAATATTATCTTAAACCAAAACGTTTCTTAGTTTGATTTTGGTTTCTGTGAATGGCAAAATCTGAAATTAGATGCCTAGTTCTTCTTCACTCGACATTTTCTAAATTTTCTATCTTAACAGTTTTTGTCAGTAAAATTTATAATTGAATTAAATTGCTGTTTGAATGTCGTCTGCAATATATCCAGCCATTTTGAACTAATTGCGTAGTCTTGATCTAACTTAACAATCAATCAATAATACTTTATTGAGCAAACGTAAATACACACTGTCCAGTAAAATTATTTAATGTGACAGGGAGATGCCGCTGAATTAACTTGTGTAGCATATGAACATCGTATTCACAATAAATATGCATATCATTTTGCTTGAAACACTGAAGTGCACCTGAAAAATACTATTCGACGCTTAGTGAATATTTGTGATCAAAACTCTGATAAACTTTGACACTTCAAAATCATCCCGAAAGCCGTGTAGAAGACTGAAAATTGTTATTTGTGCTGAACTGCATTCAAAGGAAGCGAAAATACAGAAAATGTAATATCTGAAATTTTCGTAGTTTCGCAGGAAAGCATCTAGCTATTTTCCTTTAACAGAACACAGCGATGTTACTGATCTCAATTCCAAAACAGGACATTGCAGGTTATTTAAAAATTGACAAGAGAAACAGGATAACTGTATGTTCGTAGAGAGAAATAAGATATCATTATTCTAGGCAGACATAATCTTTTTTTATAGTAAATAGTGGAATCATTTCCCCACAGATCTCTTAAAGATCTACATGGACGTATGTTATTCATAGAAATACAGCCATATATTCTATAATATGTGCGTTGTGGTGCAGTGGATATTGGTTATCGGGGAGCCGATTTTGAATTCCACTTGAATTTCTTACATTCACTTACGCACAAATACCCGTGAGAAAAGTATTAATCCGCCTCTTTCTTCCAGTTATAGATTAAATAACAGAACACATTGGGTTCTGTAGTCTTGGCTTTAACCAGTCTATCACAGAAAGTAATGGCAACCTATTGCGAGATAATCTTCTGTCCAGTCAACCATGTTTCTTTCGAGACAAGATCGCCTAAGCTTATATCACGTATGGCACTGACCGATTCTATAAAAGATTATCCGTGTTTACACGCGCGCATACACTTACATAAATAAATGTATATAAAAATAGAAAAACTATTAAAAATTGGCCTTATACGACTTTAGGGTATTAGCTAAACTAAACTACCAAATATTAAATTTCGTAGATTGCTGAACTTCGAATACAAGAAATAATTATGAGTCATAGTTTTAACAATGCTATTAAAACAGAAGTTTGATTGGCATAAACGCGGTCAAACATTTATTAACTTATCTTTTTATACAACATTATAAACAAATAAATAAATACGAAGTAATTATACCACTTAACTGACAGTCCTGAAGAAAAATATAACAACTAGGAAGAAAAACAAAATCATTAACAATATCAGTATAACACATGAGCACAAAGTTAAATACTGGGAAAATGTGAGGAGATAAGCGCAAAAATGTAACTGTTACTTTCAAAGCACAAATACATGCAAATAATCTTGAACGAAGGTTTAAAACTACATGTGAACTACATCAGTGAATGTACTGTAAATACAAGGTAATAGGGACATTTAAATGATGTATAGGCTGAATCTAACAGTAACCTCAGTGCAAATGAAAACAAGCCAAGGAATACTGCTGAATGGTCAGATTACTGCATCTACAATCATTGGACATGACTGAAACAAATTACTTAGCTACGGTAAAGACATTTTTTCTGGTTTGAAACTTTACAAAATCATTTTATGACATCTTTATTGCCTTTGAAAACAGCAAGACAAAACTTCAAAGGATAGTTTTGTTATATGAAGCTTAGCTTGACAAATATTTTCAAAATACGAATACTAAAATTATTTATACTTTAAATCTCTTCTCTTATTTCATGAAGGTGAAACTATCCAACATATGACAACACTCCTACCGTTTTATTCACCTGTTTATAGATATTTTTTGCTTAATGGTTAAAAATATGAACTATTTATTAAGTTGCCATTAATATTTTAGTTTACCTTGGTTTTTCACTGAGGTTCAAGTGACAGCTATTGTTTTAACTACTCTAGCATTCAACTTAAAATTCGTGCTGAATTTGTCTTCCATGTATTTGAATAGTCTTAATGCTAATACGGATTTCCAAACCTTTCAGTGTTTATTTTTTCAAGAACAGACAGGATACCGACGATCTTATTTTTCACTTTTATTTTTTACAAGTTTTCATTTTGCTCATAACCTCGCGATATTGGTCTTTTATTTCATTTTTACCTCCATAGAAAATCTACTATTTGATATTTTCATATTTTCAATGGCTCAATCTAACATACAAATTTGAATATGTGATACTTCTGAATTGTAAAGATAAAGATAATAACATGTCTCTTAGTACCTAAAACATATTGTATCGACAAATCCAATAGGTTCAATTATTTCTCATAAATAAGTTGCTGTATCATTCTCTTATGATACTGGTAGTCTTATCTCGGTCTCCGCATATTTACTATTTTGCTCTTTTCTATCTCCGCCTTTATTGTTTCTTATGCAAAAAGCAATAAAACAGAATATCAATCTGACTGCCCAAATTATCAAAGTATCACTATAGGCAAATCATAGCAAATCTATTGCACAGAAATGTTACATGAATAATGGAAGATCATCTGTTTGAAAACCAATGCCGTTTCAGATAAAACCATTACAGAGTTGATATTATTTATGCCATAAATCAGATAGGAGAAAAATGTAGGTAAAAAAAAACTGAAGAAAAACTGAATTAACCTGAAGAAAACGATCGCTACGTTAAGCACGTAAATTAGAATAAAAGTTTGTTGCTCATTTAACATTGCCATCATGGACATTCCACTCCATGTAATATGTTAGATGCAAAACAGCCTTCTTTAAACTCTATCCGATTGGAATGGGATTTATATAGTATTTTAAACAGGCTACAGAAGGGATATATTACAGAGAAACCCAATTGAAACCTAAATTATCACTGGGCCTACACCAACACCTCAATGCAACATGTCAAAAATCTTCTCTTCGTAGATTATGTGGCATTGTTCACTTAGAGACACTTCAGCAAGTAATGTCTCATGAACGAGCATCAACCCAAACTTATCCACCTTCCATTGGCGCTAGAATGGACAGACAAAAAGATCTTTTCGTAGATTACACAACCTTGTTCGAGGCAAAATCCCGAGGAGCGCAAAAATATCTACCAGTCCGTTCATGAAGAAATTAACAATAACGTTCTAGAACCGTAGACACAATTTCTCAAACGATGCTATAAGTCTCAGTGCACTGGGCTGGCGACGTAACGAGAATGGAGGACTATTGTCTTCCAAATATCAGCTGCTTAGAGGTTTTAGTCACTGTCCAAGAAAGGAAATTTGAACCACCAACTAAATATATATACCATTTGAAGAGAACCTTCATCTTGTGAGAATTTAACCAATATCAGTAAAAAAAACGGTGGCTGGGGACAGGTTAAATCAACCTATGAAATAAGACAGAAGATTATCCCGCAGTAGGTTGCCATTGTTTTCTGCGGTAGATTGGTTGCCATCCAAAACTATAGAACCCAATCTGTCCTATTATTTAACCCATAACTGGAAGAAATATACGGATTAATACCTTTCCCAAGGGTATTTGCGCGTAAGTGAATGCAAGGAATTTAACTGAAATTTGAACTCGGTTCCCCGATTTCTCGTTCCGAGTTGATATCCACTGCACCACAACGCACCTCCATTTGAAAAGCAGTAACAAACTTAGAAAAAAGAAAATCCCATATCTTCGTTCGTGAAGCGTAGCCATGATAGTAACCTGGGTCAACATTACAAGGGTTTCAGCTTATTTTTAATGTTCTTTTCACAAATACACGTGTTATGTGTCATTTATTTGTTTGTCTCTTGAAATATTTGTGAAATTGTTCTTCTTTTTAATTTTGGCTGTTAATTAGAAAGATTTCGATACTTTCCCTTTATTTGCTTGATAGTTCCGCAGGTATTATCATTAGTAGTATTAGAATTATTGTAGTTGTTGTTGCCGTGGTTGTCATCCCTGACGTTGTCGTCGTTGATGGTGGCGGTGGTGGTGTTCATAAATAGAACACGATATTTAATGATACTTTACAGTTGGTATAAAATCAAATTTAATAGTTTTTCGCTACTTAAGCAATGGCAAATCATCATGCAAGGAAACTGCAAGGTTTAAAACAATTGTAGATAATAACTGTTCTTTAACTGAAAACAATTTAGTTGATAGTTAAACACTGTAATATATTTTGTCCGATTCTATATTACAGTGAATGCGTACGTAATTCCAGTGGAGAAAACACACTGACATAAAATCGCATTATCTTTTTTTAGAATATGTGCATAACAGAACATATATGAAAAACAAAATCAGTTAACATTTTAAAGTTCTTTACAAAAAAATGTTCCACCAAACAACTAAATATCGTAACAAACTAAAGACGAAATTCCGTTGTTGTTGTTGTTGTTGTTCTTGTGTTGTTGCTGTTGCTGTAAAAAAGCACGACTAATTTTAAAGTAGACTTGTTTTTCATATTTTCTTTCATGCGGAAAATAAAACGATATTACTGGTGTTTATTAACTTTTTTGTCATTATGTTACATTTTTATTGGCTTTTTATGAAAGCGCTCCTTCTATTCAAATAAAGAACACTGAATGATGCTTTTGTAATGGGGATTAGCAATAAACTTTATTATTTCTATTATTATATCAAATGAGGTTTGATTTGAATAACCTTCTCGATTCCCTCTTGAGTTTCACAATGTAGATACCTATGATTTCGTTTTGATGTAAAAACCTGAAAGGTTTGATAGCTGTCATTTACTTACGGTATGAACAAAATTCATGAACAACATTGACGGAAATAATAAATTAAAATTTCTGATTGAATTTTGCGCCTACTATTATTAGTTTCACGTGTAAGTGTGAGAAATGAGATAACAGTCGTGCAATATAAGGAAAAGCAAAACTGATTGCAAACAGTACACAACAATGAGAAATTGCGTGATACACAAAAGTAAAACAATTGTTTTGACATCAGTGTCATATACAAGATACCATAACGTTTTGTAAAGGTTTTTCTACAATTTAATAATTATTCTCAATCTAAGTTTATAATTGCAAACTTTAAATGTATATTGATTGTATGTCCTGAAAGATGTATAGATAGAGCCTAAAATTTGTTTATATGAACTAAATATCACTGATAATTTGAAATCTGTGATGAAAATTCTTTAGTCTACACTTCTTAATGGAATAGAAAATACAGACTATTTAGCAGAGGTTCTGCGACAATCTCTTTCAAAGTAAGGAGAGTATTTGTTCTTAACGAGTGGTAGTTTTGTTTTTCTGAAAGAATATTCAGAGTATTTTAAGACGCTAAAAACCTAAAAGTTAATGGGAAAGAATCTAAAAAGATAATCATTTTATGCCTCTGATTCATATTAATTTTCTGAGTCTTCAGGAATTAGAATAAATAATATTGATAACTTTTGTTGGAATCATTACAATCTGTTAAGTCTTTTGGCAAACCTGCAGTCTAGTTTAATAATTGTCGAATGGTTGACTTGTATTGCTTTCAAGAAGCGCCACTCGTGAATTGTACCACGCCCGAATCCCCATCGCGCCGGTACGTATGTTTAAAAAAACTTATGTAGAACTAGATCAATTTTAAAAGTTGGCGGTTACGTCAAAATTAGAATATTAAACCAGATGTAATGTGATTTGCAGTCCTGTCCCTGAGGTCGAATCAGTGAAATTTGATAATTCTTTATTTGGAAAAGAGATTGATTTTTTTAAAATTTAAAATCAAGGAAATAGAGACCGAATATATTAAAGTGATCAGTTCAAATCTGTTGTCAAATAAAATATATGTTTTTAAAATTTCCCCTTAAAAATCATTCACATGTACAAAATCCTTCAAAGATCTATATAAATATATAATTATATAATATAAAGCAGTATATAAAGCATTTAACACAAATTAATTATAAATCATCGCAAATTTTTATAATGTTTGTGAGGGATTGCTGGGAAAGGTTTCTGTCTAAGACATTTCTCGAAATCAGTATTCTATTTTTTCATTGAAATACTGATTTCGTAAGTGATTTGTATCGAGAATTTTCATGCACTATTATGTATTTATTATTTTAAAATTTTACTTTTTTAAAACATCTCAATTTAAAATTATATTTAAACATGAATGAAGTGTTTTATTAAGAGTTGATTTAAAGGTATACTGATTGGAAACTTGTAAAACTCTTTCTATACAGAAAAAATACCAAAATATATTCCATTAGCATTTTTTTTAATTAAATCGTATAAAATAACTAATAAAAAATCATAAGATGTATTGTTCACGTTAACGAGCATGAATACTTTATCTTTTGTTGTAAGCATTTGCTTTTCCTTTCCTTTCATATCGTGATTCATATTCTCTGCAAAGTTAAATTGGAATTCGCTAGCAGAAAAAATTGCAAACAACACACTTACTTTAAAAGATATTGTTTTAGTTTTAAGGTACACTTTATAAAATTATATTTAATTATTGCTCGAGTCATGTCTAATAAAAGCCAAAGGTAAAATATATATTTAAAATGTAAAATCATTTTTCATTTTTACTGCATTTGGTCAATCTCATTGTAAATTATATTTACTGCATAGAATATCATCATTGATTTTTCTCTTTATCTAATCCCATAACGTCTGAGAGAACAAATTTATGTTTGGTAATTCTACTGTCGGTTTGATGTTAGAACATATATTGGAATATATTCAAAAAATATGTTCTATATAATAAAAAAAAGTATTCATTGTAATCATCAAAAGCTTTTTTATTGATAACCAACAAGAACATCCTAGTCGGTATTCAGCAACTGTTATCTACTTTTCAAGCAGATAATCACTATGGTCTGCGCAATTTTTTTAAATTCTAATGCAACAGTTAGACAAAGAAAAAGTAAAATATATAACAACAAATTTTACTAAATTTTAACAAGTTCAAAAGTCTACAAGTAGAGATTGCAAAAACACTTTAAAAATTATCGTTTTCCGAAACAACCTAGTGATATACAGATCATGAAAGAAAACGGAATGCTGTATATAGAAAAGTCTCTATTAGCTAAGTCATGTACAAAGTGCGTTACTACATTGAACTAAAAATATAGTTAAAAAAATAGAAAATAAATCTGATGAAATGGTTGAAGATGTGCAGAAATATCCCTTGATACATACATATATACATACAAATATATATACATATAAAATGTATGTGTGTGTGTGTGTGTGTGTTTAAAAATTGGACAGAAGATTGTAGGTTATAGAAAAGTTTGTGCATTTAGGTAGTGCTGTAATTATGAAAATATTATTGGTGATGAAATATACCACCAAATCAATAAAGACAATAAGGCTTTCTGAAAAATGGATAATCCTCTATGGTCTCAGTATGAAATTTTTATTAAGACAAAGTTAAAGGTATACAATACTTCTGCTTGTCTACATTATTGCATGCATTTGAGACTAGGACAATTACAGAAGACACATGAAAATGCAGTGTCCAACATATACTGGGTTTCCATTAGCAAATGTACGTGACAAACTTTGATTATATAACTAAATAACCTTATATAAGGAAACAACGTAACATTCATCTCTTAGTAACAAAGATTGGAATAATGAACTAAAGCCTAGAAGGTTGCAAAAGCTTTAATATAAATTAATATCTTAGTATGTAAATAAGCATTAGTAATTTAAAAACACTCAATGCTGAACAATAGGAAATAGGTTGAATTTGAAATAGAAGAAAACTAATTAAAACAAGAATTTCAAAAGCTCTGTAATAACGAGAAACTGAAAAATATGGGAAATAATAAAAGTGAAATGTTGCCGCAAAAGGCGAATATACGAAATTTACACTAAAGATGGTTGATTAATTCGTTATGGATGCAGACAGAAATTCGGAATACTGGGTGCAAGGAAAAATCATATATTCGTAAGATAGATTTTTCAAATGATCATAATATCATACAGGAAAATGGAATAATTATAAGTTAAGGTTTTTAATGTGTCTATCTCTTCAGCTTACAATCATGATGGGCGAATTGGTTCGTTAGAATTCTTAGACATTTTATCCAAGAAAAAGACGAAATGCAAAATATTCATCGAAGGAACTAATTATTGTATTTGTTAAAAGTGGTTGAAAGGGGTTAAAAAAATTTTAATAATGGCGTAACTAAGAAAAAAAGACTTATGAGAGATCCATTAACTCTGCGTATTAGAAGGATTAACAGACTAAACTTTATATAAAAAAAGACACTATCCTGCAGAACCGGACAACGTTCAATGTCGTTGATGTTCAAAGGAAACAATAAGTAACAGAAAGTATGCAACATTCCAACTAGAAAACCGTCAGAAAAGGTAAGTTAGTATGTTGATTTTTTAAATAATTTCGCTCAAAACAATGACACTAAATCCTTCAAGATGCAATCGGTTAGTGAGAAGAAAGGACAATTGAGAGAAAGAAATCGAAAAAGACGTTACTGAGAGGAACAGATAATAAAAATTACAGAATTCGAGAAAACAGAAAATAACGATTGTATTTGTATATTAATTTCTTTTGTCGAGTGGTAATTAAGAAACTTGCAGCGAATTCCAAGACGTGAAGTGAGGTCGGGTAAATCTATGAATACTGAAAATAGATGAAGTCAAAATAAATTAAATTAAATATCACACACCTTCGTTGTAAAAAATATTTAGAAATTTACATTTTCTTGTTGTAGCAGTCAAAACATAAGCTCATAAGATAATGAGGCTACTTCTTAAATTATAGAACACAATGACTACAGAAGTAGATCGCTGACAATGCATAAAATTTCATATCTTAATAATGATGCCAACAGGCTATTCTAAAAAACATAGAAGGTAGACAACAACTTGCCTACATTGATGATTGTTTCATGACATGTAGCAAAGGACATAGCGACCTTTATACAAGGCATGCTAATGAGAGCCTCGTGATGACAGATAAATATTATGATAGATATGACAAGAGAGAAAATAACCATTAAACAACTCACAAATCAGAGGGAAACGACGACATGGATATTTAATGTGGGAAACTGATAGGAATTCAGGTGAGAATTCATGGCTACGTAGAGAGCATATGAGAAGATATTGTGGAGATAGTGTTGAAATAAATAACGAGAAGACTCGGAAGCAGCGAAATAAAATAATGTATTAACAAAATACAGATAGTTGTTCAAGCTGAGTCGTATCTTCACTCAGCTGCAGGACAGATCAAGTTACGACCTTTACTATCTGAGTCTCTGGACATGACTCCCCGTAAGACCGAACCTGGTAACCGGACGTAACGTCAGGAATAGTGCATTAGTCAATAGACTGAAAGGGGTGCCACCCTACAGAAGATAAACTGTATACCTTTTAAAATCGAGCTATGCACATAACCAAATCAATTAGATCTAAGATAGAGAGTACAGCGAAAAAACAAAAAATAGGGGAAAAGATATCAGTAAAGATATAAAGCTAATTCACAGAATTGACCCAGAAGAGATCTCAAAATACGCCATACTCGTGAGAGAATAGATTATGTCACTGGTAATTATGCAAACGATTAAAATTTAACTCAGAAATACATGTTATATTATCAACTTTCTCCTAATCTAAGAGAATATAAATGTATGATTTTATATGATTTGAAAATTCTAACAGACTGCTCTATCAAGCCAGAAGACCAAGTCATGTCACTGGAAACAAAGACAAAATTTGTCAAAGACATAGTTGTAATGTCAGATTCCAAGGCGCAGTGAAATAAGAAAATATGCCTTTCAGAAAATAAGCAAAACTTTAAAAAAATTGAAAATATCCCAAAAATAAAGGAAAGCGTTCTGTACTGCTGTGTAATATGGAATATACTGTATGGTAATATATCTGTTCGTGGATGATGAAGAGACTTGAAACAACATAGACATACTTCTAATGACGAATACTGAATAAGGGGGAAGAATATGTGAGCAATAAAGAAGTGTTAAGGTAAATAGGAATTGCAATAAATTATTTTTCTTTTAGGCTGTTGCAGGCAAGATACTGGCAGACGTTACTTTTCTTTTCTACAATCGTTCAGTTCACTCACAAAATCTAGATATTTGTCTTTTATTCATTTTGATTTTGAGGGACAAGCTACTAACAATTTTTTAAAATGTTTTAAATCTCGATCGTCTGATCATTTGAATGTCAAAACCTAGACGATATTTATGTTTATAATCTTGCAAGGAAAACATTGTTTTTTGTATAGGAAATTGTTTTACAGTTTATTGTACTGTTCTCACAGGATTAAATTTTTCACAAACGCATGTTTAAATATTTAAGTATTCTCAATTAATTTACGTTTGCTTAATGAAGAAATTAGAAAGAAATAGGAACTAGAAAAGAATTGCCGCGGAAAATCTTAAAGAAAAGTATGAATACTTTTTAATATACTAAAAATGAAGACTTGGAGAACGAAACACTCATAAGACACACTGAAGGAATGAGAAACTGAAGAAACCGAAATAAACCTAAGTGTATACTTCGAACAAATAGCGCAATAAGTACTTATACTTAATTTAAATTTATAGCCTATTAATCTCATCAAACGAAAGAAAGATTATATATGTCATAAAAACTGTGATGTAAATTTCTGAGATCTTATCTTGTTCAGTTTAGAAAGTGTGCCGAATATCTCACAAGTTATGCTTCAACATGCTTTTATGGGTAAGTTTTGTGTTCCTAATTATTCAGTTATTCTTTGCTGATTTCTTCTAGCAGTTCAGTCGTCGCGATTGAACCCGGATCCATTTTCTACTGGATACTTATAATTCTCTTTTCTCTCAAAATTTCATGGTACTGTTTGCTCTACTTCTTGTTTGGTTTATATTATTTTTGAGGCATTAGATATTATCAGAAATTTGACTATATATCCAGGTTGTCTGTAGCACAGTATTTAATACATTTGTAGTTTTTAGAAAAAACATCAATATGTTTCATTTTTTTCTGTTACTGTATTTTATTAGAATGTACGCAGTTGAAAAGTAACATTGATATGATGAAATACAATGCGAATACGGTGTTTCCATTCTTAAGATATCCATTTTGAATTCTATTGTATATAATTCAAACTTTTGAATGTTATATTTAAAAAGTGTAAATAATAGATTAATTGTATAATTTAAAATGTAATATTTAATGTAAAATATTGCATAGCGTTCTATTTCTACCCTTCCTCTGTTGTTTCTCTCTTTTTTGGGGTTATTGCATTTCAAACTGAAGATAGATCTGTAAAGTTATGAAAAAAAGCAAAATATATTGTCTTTTAAAAATTACGAAAATTCAAAGAAAATTTCAAGCTTTTTCTGTATGCTGGAAACAAAATGCTAATCTGGGGAATTGGTATTATCTTCCTCTACATGAATAGTCATTTTAACTTATACTAAGTAGTTACTTAATAATTTTATTCTTCCATTTCCCACCCACCGCGTTCTCAGCCGATTTTTTTCAAGGATGTTAGGAACCCAGTAGGATAAAAATTAAAACTACACAGGGTGAAGAAACTTTTAAGGAGTCAACGGCCGGCTAACTAGAAGTGGTGTCTCAATAAGTCACCGTGGAGGAGGAAACGAGATGCTACTCCACTATCTTTCCCGCGCATAATCATTACTTTCCAAAATACATATCTTAAACCCAATGGTGTTAACGGGGTTAATTTCAAAAGAAGCAAATCCTCACCCGATAAGGAAAGACATGTGCAAGAGGTGTCAACTGACCGTCCCGGCGACTGTTAGTACCAACGGCGTAAAGAGGACACTTTTTTTCCAAAATTTATCCCTTTCCCGGGAATAAACGATATGATCAACAGTTGTCTCTAGACCGTAACCCTGCAACTGTGCGCAACAACTAAAGAATTACCTTAGGGACATAGAATGTCAAGACGCTCAACACCCACGACGTCTATGGTCATGGAGAAGCCTAGGAGGTGTAGTATTTGTATCTTCTCGGAGTGTAGTTTGTAGACAAATCAATGACCGCTTAGATCCGTTCTGCCAGCTGCTCCACTTAGAACCCGGAACACTGCTTTACTCGGGACCCCGTTTCCTGCGCACCGTAAACAAAAAACTGTCTCCCGAACACCGGTGTAGCCTTCACGAATCGTCAACACTGAACTGCCTCCGAAACAAAAGTTGACTCTTTTTATGTGTTTTTGGTCTAGAGCAAGAAACCGTAATTTCTCGCATGTGAAAGCCTCGCTTTCGCCAATGACGCATGCGCCGTGTCATTCCAAAAACTGCTTTGCATGAGCTCGCCTCGACATCTACGAACGCATGTGCAGACAAACCGCCTTCTCTTGCTTCGGCGAGGTAAGTTTCCACAACAGGAGGCGACACGAAATAAAAAATAGACTCAGTCAATCAGTCAGTTAAGTGCCATACGTGATACACGCTTGGGCGATCATATCTCGAAACAGACATGACTGACTGCGCAGAAGATTATCCCGCAGTAGGTTGCCATTGCTTTCTGCGGTAGACTGGTTGCCAACCAAGGCTATAGAACCCAATCTGTTCTGTTATTTAACCCATAACTGGAAGGAAGAGACGGATTAATACCTTTCCCAAGGGTATTTGCACGTAAGTGAATGCAATGAATTCAGCTGGAATTCGAACTCGGCTCCACGATTTCTCGTTCCGAACCGATATCCAATGCACCACAACGCACAAACAGACTACATAACCATAAACAGGAGATTCAGAAATGCATTGGTTCAATGCAAATCCCTCAACCTGCAAAAAGAATACACAAACAGCGTGAAAAACAAATACGAAGATCAAATTGGTAATGTGTCTCATTAAAGGAAGCTATAATGACATTAGCAAAGACAATCGCCCCCCCCAAAAAACAAACGCAGAATAAAAACGAGTGGATGACTGCAGAGATTCTCAACATGATGCAAAGGAGACAGAACATGACGCCAAAACATGGAATGAAATACAGGAATCTACACAAAGAAATAAGAAGTAAATGCAGACAGGCTAAAGAGGAATGGATCAACTACAAATGTGAAGAATCAGAGAGATTGAGCAGGACTAATAAAGCTGACAAGCATAAAGAAATTAGAGAACTGATAGGACAAAAACCTGCTCCTCAAAACGATGTATAGAACCCAAGGATGAAACGATCATATTGGAGAAAGAGGAAATATTCCAGCGATGGGAAGAATATATAAAATATCTTTTTCAAGACAAGAGAGAGAGAGAGAGAGAGAGAGAGAGAGAGAGAGAGAGCAATTTATAATGCACAAAGATGAGGACTGGAAATATTAAAGCCTGAAGTGGAAGCTGCAATGGCTAAACTGAATAGAAACAAAGCAGCTGGACCAGGCAGCATTGTAATAAAGCAATTGATAGCCCTGGAAGAAATTGGAATAAGGAAAATTACAGAAACAATAAGTGAAATTTATAACAGTGGTGTAATACGACCTAAGCAAGTCTTTTTTCATATCACAGCCTTAGAAGCCAGGTGCAAACGAGTTCGAACTCCACCGAACAATCAGTTTAATCAGACATATTTCAAAACTGATCGTTCGAAACTGATGAATAGAGCGAAAAGCAGAATCAGGCTAGAAATAGAACAAGAACAGTGCGTGTTCATCAAAGACACTGGAACAAGGAACGCCATATTTATGATTAGGATGCTCTTCGAAAAGGCAATACAAATGAAGAAAGACTCTTACCTATGTTTTATCGATTATGCAAAAGGTATTCGACAAAATACGCTACAAAGTATTGATGGAGAGGCTCAGCAGCCTCAACATATTTGGCAAAGACATCAGAATAATCAAGAATCTCTACTGGCAGCAAACTGCCTGCATACGTACAGGTAACGAATTCAGCAGATATACGGAGATGGAAAGGGGCAAGGATTTGTTTTTTTCATCGGATCTATTCAACTTGTACAGTGAGACTATTCTGAGGACCATAAATGTTATGCCAGGATTTGTCATCAGAGGCCACAATTTGAACAACATAAGGTATACAACTGATACAGTGCTGATAGCAGACCCGGAAAGGAAACTACAAGACCTCCTACAGAAGGTAGCTGAAAAGAGTGACAAGAAAATTACAAATTAACTGTAAGAAAACCGAATGCATGGTCATTACCAGAAAGAGCAGCCCAAAATGCCAAATACAGGTGGGGGATACTAAAATCAAGCAGGTACAAAAAATGAAATACATAGAAAGTGTTCTAACAGAAGACGGAAAGTACGACAAAGAGATCCGAAGGTGAATCAGCATGGCGAATGACGCGTTCCGTAAGCTTAGTAGAGTAATAAGAGACAGGAAAATTTCGCTAGAAACAAAAAAGAGAGTACTGGATTGGTATGCCATGTCAGTTCTTCAGTACGGCAGCGAATGCTGGACAATATAATCAAAGATGTGGGAAAAACTTGAAGCAACTGAAATGTGGTTGTACAGAAGGTTGCTATGGATATCATGGATCTAACATCTGAACAATGATGAAGTTTTGAAAAGAATGGAAACGAAAAGGAAATGAAAAACTGAGCATCAGGAAGAGACAGTTAATGTTCCTGGAACATGCAATGAGGAAGAAGGGCGTGGAGAACCTGATAGTAACAGGCCAGATAAAGGGAAACAGAAACAGGGAAAAACAACGGATAACATATTTGAAGGCCTGAGCAGGTGGATGACAGAATGGGTTTTGCGTGGTGTTACAGGAGAAAGCTTGCTAAGAGCCACCAGGGATAGAGAGACGTGGAAAGCCATGATCGCCTACGCCATGAACAGAAAAAAGCACAGAGAAGAAAAAGAAATACGTTGTGTTGTGGATTAAATATAGGCACCAGCAGTAACACAAATGAATTAAGCAAGACACCTGAAATACAGAAGAAAAACAGAGTTAAAATCGAACGTGAAACTGTTAGTAGAACCCTCTGTCAGAGAGCTACTCAGACGGGGCTTTTTCTACGGACGTAGTCGGCTGAGAAAGACATACAAATTCTCTTCTTTCGGACAGAGTACGACTCATTCGAGGTTCCGTTTACAGACAGAGACTCGGATGAGAAGAAATGACGGTCTTATTAACCGATCAAGCTTATGCGGAGTCTGGGCTAATTTTGACCCTTGGCCAGAGTGTTCAAGCTTTGGTTCTCCACTTAAAACCCGACCTTGTATCACATCCCATCACAACTGTAGTCAAAGGTTAAATACCAAGTATTCCACGCGAACGTCAAGATGTCAGACAAGCCCTCTGTCTTTGGGCAGAGATCGACTCAGACGAGCATCGGTCTACGGACTGAAACTCGGCTGAAAACAATCAGACAAGCTCAATGGCTTCGGGCAAAGTTCGACTCTGTCAAGGCTCAGTCTACGGACAGAGACTCGCAAGAGAAAGACAGACCTAGCAGAGTGTCTTCAGGTGAGTATTTGACACAGATTCAAAGAAAAGGCGGTTGATACCAGATTAGGCTTAAACAGGACTGGGCGAATTCTGACTCTTAGCCTGAGAGTCTGCGCTCACAAAATTGTCTCATTCTATCTCGGTGGTGGGAGTAGGGAGTAAATGCCTAGAGTTCCGTGCGATCTCTAAGCTGTCAAATAAGCTCTCTGTCATCGGACAGAAACGGATCAGTCGGGGTTCAATCTTCGGATTGAGACGCGGATAAGAAAAACAAACTCCCAGGCTTCGAGATCGACTTAGTTGAGGCTTCGTCTATAGACGGTGACTCAGTCAGTCAGTTAAGTGCCATACGTGATACATGCTTGGGCGATCATGTCTCGAAACAGACATGACGACTGCGCAGAAGATTATCCCGCGGTAGGTTGCCATTGCTTTCTGCGGTAGACTGGTTGCCAACCAAGGCTATAGAACCAAATCTGTCCTGTTATTTTACCCATAGCTGGAGGGAAGAGACGGATTAATACCTTTCCCAAGGGTATTTGTGCGTATATGATTGCAACGAATTCAACTGGAATTCGAACTCGGAGACTCAACCGAGATAAATAGAAAAGCGTAAGCGCAGGTTGGGAAATTTTAACCCTTATCACAAGTGTACCGTCTTAGAGTCCTTTACGTAAGTCCGAGACTATTGTTAAATACCCAGAATTCCTGCGCGAATCTCGCCGCTGTCAGACAAGCTATTTGAAATCGGACAGAAAACACTCAGGTCACAGTCTACGGACTGGGACTCCGCTAAGAAATAGAGACAAAACCTCTGTGTTCTGATAGATTTTAACTTACTCGATTCTCTGAGAGGAAAACCGAGGCTCTGAGAAGAAAATACAGGCATAGTGTCCGCGATAGGGCATGCAGTGTCTGAGCAAATTTGGACACTTGGCCAGAATGTACTTGATCCCGTTTATGCTGGAGCTAAAGAATTTTTGCCATAGTGTTCGTGCTCGAAAACACCATGTTAAACACGACCTTGTGTTATATCCTGTCTATGTGGCGTGGAATTGGGTAAATACCCAGAGTTCTGCACAAACCTGACCTTGTTAGACTATCTCTTTTTTGGGCAGAGAAGGTAGACGAGGCTTTGTTTCCATGCAGAGTCTCGGTTAGGGAAAAATAGACATGAACCCGAGTCTATAGAATTTTTCCCGCACGTACATGCTTGGAAAGCCCACGTTCAATGTGACTTTGTGTGGGGAACTTGGGTAAATACACAGTGATGTGCTGAAACTAGAGCATGCCGGTCACTGTTTTGTCGGGCGGAGAGGGACTCTAACGTGGCTAGGTCTACTGATAACAGCTCGTAAAAATAGACAAGACTCTGATCCACAGTATGCTGAAGCTGGTTTATTTTTGCTCTCTCTCTCTCTCTCTCTCTCCGGGTGGAGAAGGTTTTAGACAATGCTATATCTAAGTGCAGGGGATTTACTGGAAAAAATAGAAAAGAACCCGAACCCGAGTATGCGGTGTCTGGATAATTTTTACCTGAGTGTTACACACTCGGAAAACCCACATTAAAAATTGACATTGTGACCTATTCTGCCTTAGTGGTGAGGACTTTTGTAAATACCAATGGTTTCTCTCAAACTAGCTCTTGTCGGACTCTCTGCTTGCGAACGGGGAGGGCCTCATCTCAGCAGGCAAAAGCTTGACTAGGAGGAAATAGAGAAGCTTCTTATGCGTGGTATGGGAGATTTTTAACCTAGCGTACGCGCTCGGAAACCTCACGTTAGAAACTGACCTTGCGTTGCATTCCGCATCAGTGGAATAGACTTGCGTTAATACCCACAGTTTCGTTATAACTTCCAGTTGTCAGTCAAACTTTCCATCTTCGAGGAGAAAACGACTCTGTAGGGCTAGCTCTGCTGACTCGACTGAGAAGGACAGACTAGCTACTTATCTTTCAGCAGAGTTTCAGTTGGAGTTCCGTCTGTGGACAGAGACTTGGCTGATAAAAATAGACAAGCATAAAGCCCCGATCCAGTGTATGCAGAGGATGGGTAAATTTTAGCACTTGTCCTGATTGTACCCACTCGGGTTCGCCGCGTAAAGTACGTCCTTGGGTCACATTCTGCCTCAGTTGTTGAACTTTGGGTAAATAGTCGTGGTTCTGCTAGAACTCGCAATTGTCAGTCAAGCTCTCTGGCTTCGGTTAGCGAAGTCTTTTTTGCCTCTCGCTCTGAGACTCGGCTGAATAAAATAAACAAGCTTAGTGCTCGATCCGGAGTATGCATTGTCTGGTTAGATTTTGACTCTTTATCCGGGTGATCCTGCCTTTGTTACCTGAACATTGCTCACGTTAAACATGACCTTTTACCATAACACTTCTAAGTGGAGAATCATTGGGGAGATACTCGCAATTGTCAAGGTCTCTTTCTATGTGCAACTCTGTTAGGAATCTATTTAGAGGCTAAGTAAATTATAATAGGGATCCCGAGTATGGGTGAGCTAGGGGGAATTTTCGCGAGTGTACTACTCGCTCTGAAAGCCTACGTTAAAAACTGAACTTGTATTGCATTCCAACACATTGAGGAGGACGTGGACAAAGATCCAGTGTTTTGAGCGAAGTCTAATAAAAGGTTCTTTAGTGTGCCGTTGAAGTTGTCATTTGAAACATATTTTTATTACCGTGAGTAGCGAATTATAAGACTGGAAACGAGAAATCAATTGCAGATTTTAAAAAAATTGGCAAAGGCATATTAGGCAACAAACTTGAATTTCTTGTTGAAATTTATTTAAATGTTGGTTTTGCTGAAAAGAGAGAAGATTAATAGCCTATGCCATGCAGCAAACGCAGAATCTCTTCGGTAATAATTGGATGAAGGAGTGATTTATTCAAGATACCTATTAACTCATTTTGTAATAATGTTGTTGGATCATCTAATTACGTAGAAAATTTCAAATGGGATTTAAAGGCAAGATTCCTTGATATTTCTTCTGAAGGCCTAGGATTTTGTTCTAAAGCTTGAGTTAAAAGAAAAGGTAACTATAGTGTTTCGACCTAAGCGACCGGTACCATTCACCGTACGAGAAGACACAGACAGAGAGTTGGAAATTAGGGGTTAAAGAAAAAGCAAATTACAGTCAAGGGGCGAGTCCAGCAGTATACATGAGGAAAAAATAAATCTCTGCCGATTACTCCACAGGGTTATATGATAACTGAAACAATCTAATTATCCTTTACTTTCAGCGAAAGATATATTTGCAAAGCTGAATGGAGGAAAAATGGATTAGATTTGTCAGAAGCATATTTACAAATTCTGATGGGCGAGAAGTGAACAAAAAATTGACTATAAATACGTAAAGTGTCTGTTTGCATATAACAGATTACTGTTCGGAGTAAAAGTAGCATCCGAAATTTTTCAACTAGCAATGGACACGATGCTAAGTCGTTAGAATTACGCTATTGCTTTTCTTGATGATGTGTTAATTAAAAGCGTAGACCGTAATGAAATGCGATGCACGTGAACGAGGTGTTTCAAATGATAAAGGATTACGGTTTTAAGCTCAATATAGAGAAGTGTGAGGTCTTTCTACCAAACATTAAGTATTTAGGGCAAATTATTGATGACAAAGGTAGAAGGCTAGATTCAACAGAACAAGTGCTATAAAAACATGCCAGCATCTACAAATATTGCATCCTTACAAGTATTCTTAGGATCAGCGAATTATTATAATAACTACATTCCTAACATGAATGAGCTTCCAGCACCCTTGTATAATTGCTGAAAAAAGATGAAAATTTGATATCGCCTGAGGGATGCGATTAAGCATTTCAGAAATTGAAAGCGGCTCTACTGTTATATATCGCCGTACGACGACAAAACAACAAACACGCATATATAAAAATATAAGGTTATATTTTTATTAATGACGACGAACCGTGTGGAACAGAGAATGAAAGAGTGAGAGGCACATAGAATGGGTTGACGGGAGTGTATTCTTGCCGTGGTGTTTCTCTGCTTCCACTGGCCGTTCTCTGCTGGCGAATCCATGTGTCGAGGTCTTTATATAGTCTTCTAGAACCGGGACTTTCCTTCCGGTTTTGCCTCGCCCACGCAACGCCCACGTAATTCTAAGAGACACCTGATCTGTTTGCCTCTGTAGCCATTTCCGCCGCTGTCGGAAATAAGGTCAAATGACATCCGCTCCGGCCTCGACAGGATGTATTTCACAAACACCTGTCTTGTCGCTTCGCCGCCCCCTTCACCGACGGGAAACACCATCGCTTGCATCACTTCCTCGGGTGGGGCCAGATTGTTATATTACACTACTTTGTCATCTGACATGAACTTATTAAGACACGAGCAAGGAAATATATGTAGCAAGTGACGCCTAGCAACTTTGCATTAGGGGCCATATTGTTTCAGAGATAAAATGACAGAAAATTAATACTGTTTATCACGTCTCAAGGACGCTGCTGAGAGCGGAACAAAAATATATAAAGAATATTTAACAATAGTTTTTTTTTATGTAAAAGAGTTTCAAAAGTATATTCAAGGTATACAATTTATTTTACGAACAGATCATCGTTATTAGGTGACAATTTCCGACTCGAAGAAAAGTTTTCCAACGCACACTGGAAACAAACTGCAAAGATGGGCGATCTTACTTAACTATTCATTTAAAATGGAACATCTACCTTTAAAAAACATAGCGCATGCAGTCAGATTATCGAGAGTGATTCCGAGAATAATAGAATCACTGGAAGAAAGAGTAACAGCTTCATTGGTTTGTGAGTCAGAAATAAAATATGTTAAGTATAACACGGTGCCACAATTGACAGATTAGAAATCAACCAAAGTTTGACAAGTTCATAACTCACAAAAAGAAAGAGTTATTGGAAAAAAAAGAAAATAAGGAAAATATTTTTGCGATTGTCAAGACATACTATTGTACGGTGAACGGGTGGTCATTCCAGCAATATAAACAAAAAGAATATTAAGAAGTTTCCGTACGGGGCACCTGGCCATTTCACTTTTGAAAGCGCTTATGCGAAGTTTCGTGTTTTTTAACAGAATATATAAAGGCTTTAAAAACTTAATCAAAAATTGCAAGAATTCACCGTTAGTAGCAAAATCACTATCCATAAAGTTTAACCCATGGCCAAAAACAAACAAGCCTTGGTCTAGGCTACACATAGATTATGTAGGGCCGATAAAGAGCATATTCTACTTTGTTGTGGTGAATAGCTTTTTAAAATGGTCAGAAGTATTCAGGTGCAAATCACCGACAACGAAAAGCAAAATAGAATTTCTAAACGAATTATTTGCAAGATTTGATGTACCGGAAATGATCGGATCGGACAACGGGACGCAATTCTCAATTTTTTTCAAAATGCATGCAGTGACTTATTTGACATCCGCACCCTACCATCTAAGATCTAATGAGTTGGTAGAGAGATTTATAGACGTTTTTAAAAGATATTAGAGAAGTGGAAGGAATAGAAACAAGATATGAGGAGCTATAGAATTTCTCATCTGAGTTGTAGGAGATGTTGTAGATCAGCCAACACTCCTCTAACGCTCCCAAGAATGGAATAGTCTGCGGAACGAGGTGACTCTAAAAATAATAACTAATAGCAGTCTGTGATTTCAGAGTGTCATAGACGATTATTATTGGACTGTGCTCTCTGAGACTCGAACGATTAACCTCTCCTCTATTTTACTATTTGTTGTTCTGTTCTCTGGTGTCTGTCTTATTTATTTTAATATTCTTTAGCACGGATATTGTGCTGTACATAATCAGTTCATATTTTCTGGGTATCGTCCTTCCATCTTGGCGATATTATATATATATATATATATATATATATATATATATATATATATATATATATTGTAAGAAAGTGATAGAACACATAGATTTTAAACCAACTGTTCAAGCATTTACTTTTATAAAGAGTGCTCGATACAAAGAATATTTTCCACTATTCACCAGAAGAAGGGCACTTGTGCTCTGAAACATGAGAATTTTTGTTAGTGATACTATGCTTTTATAGACCATTGTAACATCTCTCTCTCTCTCTCTCTCTCTCTCTATATATATATATATATATATATATATATATATATAAAATACAATAGAACAAATCGGGAAAGTATTACATTTTAATAGTGACCAAGAGAAAAATTAATAGCGTGCGTGGCATATTTTGATAATAAAGTGTATGTGTATATGTTTCTGAACAAACCCTTGTCTGTGTATGTTGGACGGGAACGTTAGTTAATATATTTAATACACATGACACGTGCGTTAATTTTTAAATATATCCGTGAGGAATATTTTGCACAGTAAACTGAATATTATGGAGACTGTTTGGGAATAGCGTACGCCTGTGTTTATGTAAAAAGCCTTGTCTGTGTAGGTGTATGTTAGACAATAACGTAATCTAATATAATGTAAGGAAATAAAACGTTGAAATGTAAAGATGAAATGTAGCAAGATGTTGCCATGATTCAGTGTCTGGTTGGATATATTAGATTTACGGGCGCTCGCGCTCGCGCGTGTTTGTGTGTGTGAAAATGTGAATGCATTTTCTAATTTTATCTCGATCTCCCTTAAGAAGCTTTAATAAAAGTGAAAGCTATGGTTCCTAATTGTTTCTTTTCCTTTAATTTATAATTTTGTCGAACTGTGTTCCATATATACAACTCGTAAATATATATATATATATATATATATATATATATATATTAAAACGTCCTTGTCGTTTTCTACATGCAAAAATTTGGGGATACTGCTGTAAGTGAACGCACCGCAAGCCATTATTTCCAGAATTTCAGATCGAGAGATTTATCTTTTCATGATGAGGCTCTGAAAGCAGCGTTAGAGTGTGAGCTTGTCGAACGCTTCAGAGTTTCTGATAAAACAGACAAACGTCACTTGCACCACATAACGAGCATACAAGTTGAGCAAGTGGATACGCGACACACTATCAGAAGCCAAGAAATAACAACGATTGTCAGTTTGTTTCTCGTTGCTTTCTCGGCAACGCAACATACCTGTATTTGATCGAGTGCACATTAGTGAATCATCTATGACACTACCAAGCGTGCCAGATAATGTTTGTCTTCACATTACCCTATGCCTCACACGACAACATCACCTCTACACCCATGCATTATCATGCTCTGTATTTGGTCTACTAGACGACAAATGTTACTGTATGAACTGCTATTAACGGGCCAAACTGTTATTGCGGTTAGCAGTTAGAAAGTATTAAGCTGGTACTGAGGCAGAATTAGCTAGTACTGGTTAGACGCAAGGGTGTACCGTTCCCCCATGGCAATGCCAGTCATCATGTAGCACGGGTAGCCAGGGATATCATGCAGCGACTTAGCCGGGAGACACTTTGCCATCCATCATACTCCCAAGACAATGCGCCAATAGATCACCATTTTACAATTTCCTGGACAATTATTTTCGTGGTAAATCCTCTTCAAATGAGGCAGATTTGGTGAAGCAACTCACATACTTCTTTGCGGCTAAAACACCTGGCTTTATTGCCAAGGTATTGCGCAGCTAGAAATATGTTGGTAAAAGGCCTGGATGCCGATGTTACTTTGAGAAATGACAGTTTGCTATAAACCTTTTTTCTAATTAATAAAAAATGACAAGTACTGTTATCTCATCTTGTTTATATATATTATTCATATTCAAACTATTTTCCGCAATTTTTACTTTTTTTTTTTTTTAAGCAGAGTTATCACGGTTTTGTTTTACTGTTCATCCTAAATTTTTGACAGACATGCCTGCACCCAATCCCAGAATATATGTGGTTTTTCAAAATCTGCTTCTTGAAATCAGAATAGTATATTTCTAAATAGAAAAGATAATAAATAACTCAACCAAATATCACTAGAACTCACATTTCTTTTAATAATATTTTTCCAGAAAAAGAGAAATCATATTTCAACAACGAAACAAAAGGAAAATCCTTTTCATGTGAATCAAATTGTTTCAGTTTTTATTCATTTTGGATGCACATTTTAGAAGTTCATTTTTATTGGCAATAGGAAATCCTACTTTTTACTTGAACTTTAAATACAAGAATAACAAATCTTTTAGTGTTTTATTTTGGCAAATATTAAGAGTTTTGTCCTCGTATTCATCTAATTGAACTACTACATTAGGTGTCGATTTAGTCTGTCATTGAAGTGAAAATATATGTTCTTTAATAAAAGCCTTTCCATTATAAATACCGCCTTTCTAATCATAAATAAATCTTGCGTGCTTAGAGAAGAATAAAAGTCAACGATCGTTTCTCGTATATTGGCCTTACCATCAGCCATGATGACTTCTATATATGAACACACAGACACTTTAATCACTTCAAGTGATCTGTGCTTTCTGTTTGCAACACTCAAACGACAGAATATATTGATTATTGGCCTATGATCAGTAGTTTCGGCCTTCCCCAGAGACCTTACTGAAATCCCTGCCTTTATCTTTTGTGTACTTGTGCTTCTCCCAATTGAATCGCTCATTATCTGCGCTGCTTAACAAGTGCGATTATGCACCCACTGACATTAATACAGGCATTTTCTCTCGCCTACCCCTGAATCTCATCTCAAGGAATGCGAATTTATAAATATTTCTGTCGATATGTTTATCACAATGTAATGTTTGTTGCTCCATTTTCCGATTCAGCTCGATAAAGTAAATCTGATTGAATATTATGGAGACTGTTTGGGAATCTAGCAGTTTACTAATATTTTCATAATAAAAATCAATATGCAAACTTTCAGGTAATTTGTTGTTACGAGAGGATTTCATGTTCTGCTGTATAATCAAATCTTGAACTGAATTAATATTTGTGATCAGAATGAAAATTATTCATTTCGAAAATTGGAAGAACATTTATTAACCTACCCATTTCTAATTTTTGTGAAGAAGACAGTTATTAAAACAAGAGGGTAACTAATATTTTCTAAGAGTTATAAACAATCGATTATATGTTATTGATTTACCTAACAAAACATATTATGAAAGAGATTTTAATTCTGACGGATATGTTCTAAAGTTATACTTATTTGAAAGAAAATTTAAATTAAAATACTTGATTATACGAATAGAAATCATTATCTAATATTAATCCGAATAATTATTGACATAAATGGAGTATTAGCTATTTGAATCCTTTATTGATTACATCCCAAAAATATTTAACTGTTTTTTCTTATGATAATTTATGAATAAAGCATGTAAATATACCTGCATATATAAGGGTAGAAAAACAGGAGAGCTATCAGAAAATTAAGGGACAAACCTTTAATAAGCCAGCACATTTATTTCTTTAAAACACTGGTCCATGTTGCAAATACTAACCTTAAATCTGCTATTTTTTACGAACACATACGTTTCTCTAAGTACATGTTGTCAAGTGTCTGGAGCCAGTCTTGCACGTGTAAAAAAAAAAGTCATCTGTGTGCAACTGTTTCCTGGATAAATGCTAGGTGAGGGCAACAAACATGATAATATGAAGGAATTCCATTCCGTAGAATAATCCGTCTTCACTAATCCGGTTCAGAAATCAGCTAAATAACTGATGTCAACTATGTTCTTGATTCAAAAGATATGCACCTCGTTAATTCTTATCGCATGTTTAACGCAGATACCATGAAACAGTTGATAGACGGAGAGAATTGTTTTTAAGATACCAAAACCTTTGCGCAGTCAATTTACTGTAGAATAAGGCCAACTCGAACACACGACAAACCTGAGAAACGAATGCCTCCAGCAATATGGTTGTGGTATTTACTTCATCCTCCACATCCTGATCTAGCTCCATCAAACCATTCACTATTAACGAGGATTTTCTCTTAAATATCCCCCGGTTTACAAATAAACAAATATACGGTGATACTTTAGTAATGTACGATTTGACTGAGAGATGAAAATAATATATAAGATAAACGATTAAATTAAAATTAAAACTTCAGATGAGTCAAATAGTATTATGCAACATATTTTGTTCTTATGATGATCACTTACTCTGTTTCCCTCTCTTTCTTTCTCTCTACGGCCATGTTTCTTAAAGACGGGTGTTATTATTGCTTCCAACAATTTCCTGTTATCTGTTGCTCTAATTCTTGCTTATTTACTACTCGTTTCTCTTTTCCTTGCTTGTTTCATCATTCATTTGCATAAAAATATTTAAATGCGTTAATCGGTGTTTTCCTTCCTTTGTTCGATACTCCTTATTGGTGTTAAATTATACACGCCTTATTTCCTCGTTATGAACACTAAAAGTTTAGTTGTCACTCTCTGTCGCTGTTTCTTTGAAATAGCTATTTTCCTCTAAAATTATCATTTCTCACATGGATCCTCCATTTTCTCAATAATCCTCCGAAAAACCCCAACATTTCCACCTCAGCTGTTTTCTTATTTAAAAAGATATTATACTTTACTTATTTAGAACAACTATTTTTATTTTGTTATAGATGTTGTTATAGGCACAAGGATTTTGGCCAAATACCCTCTGGTCAAAAAGTGTTCATTCTTATGAGATATCTCTTTTATTTTTACCGTGGGAGGCTAATATCTTCGAAGATGAAGGAAAAACTTGAAGCAACTGAAATGTGGTTCTACAGAAGGATGCTTCGGATATCATGAGCATGGGAGCAATGACGAGGATTCGGAAAGTATTGAAACGAAAAGGAAATGAATACTGAGCGTCAGGAAGAGACAACTAAAGTTCCTGGGACATGCAATAAGGAAGAAATGCTTGAAGAACCTGTTACTAATAGGCCAGATAAAGAGGAAAAGAGACAGGGGAAAGCAGCGGATAACATATTTAAAGGACCTGATCAGATGATGACGGAACGAGAGTTGCATGGTGTAACAGGAGAAAGCGTGCTAAGAGCCACCAGGGACAGGGAGATGTGGAAAGCCATGATCGCCTATGTCCTGAAAGGACAGGCCACATAAAAGAAGAAGAAACTAGGTATTGTCCATTCCTTCTAAACTAAGGTTTCACACCCTGGTCCAGGTAGTAAAATTCATAACAACTAAATATGAACAACACATTTTTAACCAACTCCCATCCCGAAGAATATTAGTGGTGTATTTATGAAGTTTTGTATTTAATGTTTGGTGGTTTCGAACTTTGCCTATCTTGGCGGGTTTTTGGCAATTTTTTATTTCATTTTTAACATGGATAATTGTTACTATAATTGCATTGTTTGATAGTTTAATTATCGAAAGTCACATATAGGTAATTTGTCTAGTCCTTCTTTCATTGTTTCAAAAGTCATTTTTTATTTATCCTCATTTCCTAGAAAGCATCCTTCACTATACTTGTAACTTCTTTCTCATTCTTTCTGTCATTGTTATTTAAAAAAAAAACATAGTTAACGCTTCTCACCTGTTTCATTATTATACCCGATAGTTTTTCCTTTAGATTTCCTTTTGATGGCAGCGACACATTGTGGTATATTATAGTTAATAATAAACTCTTTTTTTTTAGCAACCATCAACTAAATTGTCTAATAGTTATTTCAAATTTCCCTATTAATTACTTATGATTATAACGGTTTCCGCGTACAGTATAATTTTCAGATTAAACCCTTCTAAAATAAATCTTTTATTTCATGAATTAATTCGTGTAGTATTCTGTCATTTTGTTTGTTTTTTGTTTTGTTTTTGTGAAATCAATGAAATGGGTATAGATCTTTCTGTACTTCAATTACTTGCTCTGAGAGGATTCTAACCATGGAAATTGAGCTTCTTGTTCCAGCGTTTTAATCAAACCATATTACTTTTGCTGTATTCGTGGTCGAATTCCGCTTCGAGTTTTCGTCATTTGAACCTTAATAATTGTTTTGTTAGTAGGGTCAGCAAGTCGATTGTTTGCTTAAATTCGTATTCATACCTGGATTCTTTGCCAGCTATGAAGATTAATGAAGTCCGGCGGTAGTTTGCTTCCCCATCATAATTTCTTTAAAATTACGAATCTCCATGTTATCTAATCATCTTGGTATCCCTATTAGTACTTCATCTGGCTGTGCTACTTTATTCTTTTTAACCTTAGCTAGTGATGATATAAGCTCAGATTCACTTTATTGGATCATTCTTTCTATTTTTTCATTACTTTCAAGTATTTTAGGTCTTTTTTCTTTTGTCAGCACACACACACATACACACACATACACACACATATATATAAATATACATTCATTTGATCTCTGTAGATTTTGGCGTTTTATTGTGATTAAGATCTCTAAGCGTAAAAGCTAAATGTGTGAAAGAAATACATATGTAAGCGTGGTTACCGTAATATAGTCGTTACCTAGCACGTATTTTACAAAAATTCAATAGAACCTCATATTATCGTCTTGTCCCCTACTAAATATAATTTATATGAAAGGATAAACTCAAATTAATGGTAAACACCTGTCTCAAATATAGTTGTTCTGTTACACAATTAATAAATATCAAATATTTTATTAAAATTTTCATATTTTTTAAATATGTATAATTCTTCCATCAGACCTTGTCTTATGATAACACTAAGATAAGAAAAATCTTTCTTAATATAAAGTGTACAAGTAAGACAAAAGAGAAAACAGATTTTTATTTATTTTTTATTTTCCTTTTGCGATCTATATCAAGACTAATCAGACGCCTGACAAAAAAATATTTACAGAAACAAAATTTGTTCTAAAATAAAACTTTAACATCTTGTCTTTTATATTATCATTTCTTATGGGGTCGCAAATATTTCAGGCGTTTCTTTGTTCGTAAGGATACCTTCTCAGGCATATGTTTGAAAGACCTGAATTAGTAATAACCCTATTACAAAAATATGTTCCTGCTTCTGTTTACGTATAAGATTTTATATATACAACAATATGCGAAGTCACTTGCATGTATGTATGTAGGTAGGCAGGTAGCTAACTAGGAAAGAGAAAAAGTGAATATAAGAAGAAACATTTTCATACATAAAAACGCAGTATGCGTATATTTAATTACAATATATATATATATATATATATATATATATATATTGTAGGGGCCTCGTTAATGCTTGGTAAATTGGCCTAACACGTTCGAAGTCCCGACAATTTCAATTTCAGAAGGTTAAAGGTTGAAATGTAAAAGGATAAAATATTTCGTGTGTATATTAAAGCAAAGATTTATTTACAGAATGACAAAAGTGTAAGAAGAAAAAAATAAGTAAAATTCGTTAACTGAACACTATATTTGCGAAAAAAAATTCATTGAGAAAATGCATGCAGTTTTGTAGTTAAAATTATTCGTAGAGAAATGTAGGTATTTAAATGTCCGCAGAAGGTTAGAGTTCATGGTTGTGTAGTAGCAGAATGTAAAGACTTTGTTCTTTCTCCTTTTTAGTAGGTCGCGACAGGTTGAGAGAGAGCGAGAAGACAAAAAAAAATAAAGATTTTGTATTTAACACGTACATTTGGTCGTTGTGTTGTCCTCTTTAGCGGCTTGATGTGAAAATGAAGAAAAGATTGAATAAAACTGGAAGAAAAGATCGAATAAAACTGTGGCGTGACCTACGTCCGGGTTGGCGTGGAGTGAAAAATAAAGAAAAGAAAATTGGCAGTGAGGACGAGTCAACTTGAAGTCTCTTCTTTACATGGTGAGATGCTGTCAGCTGCTGCTTCCATCTGGCTTATTTTTGACAGGTTAGCGTCGTGGTATAAATAGTCAAGCTTGTCATGATGCCGGCTCCAGCGAAGCGTTTTTGCAGCTAAGTGTGAAAATATGAATTTGCTGTTTTTAATCCAATCAGGATTCAGAATTTGCTTTTCGCACTGACTTGTGAATTTAGTTAGGTTTTTCCAAAGTCTGACTTGTGAATCTTCTTGTGAATCTTAGTTAGGTTTTTCCAAAGTCGTTTGAATCCCCTTTTGCGTGTGTGCAATTTTACTTTGTTATTTTTCCAAATGCTTTTAGTCGTTTGAATCCGATTTTGCGGGTGCGCAATTTATTTTGTGTTTTTTAGTTGGTTGATGGATTATATAGGATTTATATCTTATAATATATATGTATGTATGTAATATATATATATATATATATATATATATACCATGTATGTGAATTAATAAATACGCATATAGTTATGCACACATATATAAAATATTATTCAGGTGTTGGCAGAATAGTCTCTGATGCAATATAAACAGAGCTATTATTTATATATTAATAAATGCACACATTATAATCTACATCGGTGGCAAGAGTCAATTTTCCATGCACTACGCAATCATCAGTTGCATATTACAAACTGATCTTTTAAGAGATTTGAATTTAAGTTCACTTGATGTACGAAGAATTTAAATCTTAGAATGTTAGAATATTTTTTTTTTAATTTATAAAGAGTATAATATAAAAAATTACATAAAAATTTTTTTTTAAAAAATATAAAAAAAATAAAAGATTATTTTTTCTGGGAGATGAATTCAAAGGGGAATAATTCACAATTATTATTATTAATAAATATCTGCAGGTGGAAAAAATAAAGGGAGAATGGGAAAATCAAGGCAGTGAGAAAGAAACAAACAAACGCAGAGGGGGATCTGTGGGAATATTTGAGTAATTTTTCTGTGGCAATATCTGGATATCAATTCATATTTTTTGTTGTTTAGTAAGTTAGAGTATATATATATATATATATCCCGTCATGATACTACTTAACTTCCCTAAATTCCTCAGTTTTTCTCTCAAAAACTTTTCTCTTAAAACCTTTTTCCTTTTCCCTAACATTTCTTTCTTTAACTTCCTTCAATGAATTATCCTTCCTTTTGTGGCGCATTGGATATCGACTCGGAACGAGAAATCGGGGAGCCGAGTTCGAATTCCAGTTGAATTCCTTGCATTCACTTACACGCAAATACGCTTTGGAAAGGTCTATCCGTCTATTCCTTCCAGTTATGGGTTAAATAACAGGACAGATTGGGTTCTATAGCCTTGGTCAGCAACCAGTCTACCGCAGAAAGCAATGGCAACCTACTACGGGATAATCTTCTGCCCAGTCAGTCATGTCTCTTTCGAGACATGATCGCCCAAGCGTGTATCACGTCTGGCACTTAACTACTGACTATTGTCTCACTTTTTCTTTCTTTTTTTATTCAGCTCTTTATTTTCGTCTTTTCTCTTTGGCAAGCTTCTTGTCTGTTCTTATTACTATTTTTACTTGTCGTTCATCTCTCATAAAATCACTGCCTCTATATAACTACTTATTATTTACTGCATCTTTTTGCATTTTCATTTTTTCTGTCTGCATTATTTACTCTTGTTATCTTCATGCACACCATTGCTCTACAGCGTTCACTGTTCTCGTCACGTCCCTTTCTTTTCTATTCGCTTTTTTCCCTTTCCTTTCTTTCTCTTTCCTTTCTCTTCTCTTCTCTCCACTTTTTCTTCTTTTTCTATGCTCACTTCCCTACCATCCTTTGTCACTTTTTCAGTTAAATAAGTGGAAATATTGTTCTCGATATATAAAGCCTATTCATTTTGAATAAATCTTGGTTGGTGCTGGTTCAGGGAATTATTCACAATATGTTATTGACATACACGGCTTTGAGAGAGCATTGTTTTAATGTCAACAGCACTCTGGTGGTCTTCTCTCACACGGTCACTCAAGCAATATCACATTTTTCATCTAAATCCCAACTTACTTCTATTTCAGATTTTATCACATCTATTTCTTTTTCTCTAAAGTTTTAAGGATATTTTTCACTATGTTAATAATTTAAATAGCCATATACTTAATATTTTAGTCCACAAGCATCGATGTACATGCATGAAGGTACATATTCACATTCGAATTGATGAATGAGAGAAAAAGATTCATGCTGTTAAAATTGTCTCTGGTAAAATTGTCGTGATTTTATGAAGTAAAAACAGTCATATATATTTATATATACATATTTAAATAACATCTAGTTTATTTATAATTAAGTATATATATATATACACTCAGAGGAACATCATAAATTTCAGAACGAAATGCGTAAAGTTGAATGATCTGTGTCGATTCAACAGCAAAAACAGTTATTTTTCTCATTAACTCTGATTTGCTCAAATACAGTTTATAACCTTGTTAAATAATCTCTATTTTAGATTTATTAAAACAGTAGTGCGAATTTTTAAGTGTTCATTTTATTGAAACTTGCATCAAATTTAATCTGTTTGGTCTCGATTATTTTTAAAAGCTATAAAGTAGTTTAATAAAACTATTCTTAAATCTCGTTTCTTGGACAGAGAAATATAAAAAATGTTTTAAAATTATTCCCGTGACTGTTTCTCTTTAATTAGGTAATAATATTTTGTAATTCTTTAGAGATTATTGGTAATAAGAATATCGAATTTCAGTTTTCAAACAACTTTAATGGATGGTTAAAATCTTTCGATTTCACAGTTACTTTCATCTATTTCCGTTTACCCTTTGCATATAATGCTCATGGGGTATTTGAAACTTTTACTCTGTAACGTTCATTAATGTCCTTCAGAGCTACATAATATCGCCCTTTGTTGTACACACCCAAAACACATTTAATCAGGCTCGTATTAGTTTTTCACATCTCATAATAAAATTAGTTCACTGATGACACGTTACTCGTTTGCTATAATGAGAAGATTCATTATTTGAAATTATGCTATATCAATAATAATTACGAAATGCTTCGAATATTAAACTCTGAATTTAAATCTCATATTTTTATTCAGTCTATTGTTCCTGTTTTATCGATGTACATGTCTTTACGATATTATTTACGTATTCAAAATTCATATACAACAAACATGTTAAATCGATCGAGCTAAAATTAGTATTCCATGCGTGTTCTTTAACTTGTACACCGAAGTACAATGTGCAGACATTTTTTATATATCTGGCTCACAAATTCAAAGACGAGAATTTTCAGGTTGCTAAATCGAAGAAATTAGGTAGACGTTTTTAAACGACATACAAACGTTCATCTCAAAAGTATAGTCATCATTTTCATTTTTCTGCTAGCGGTGTCGGATTCACTAAAACGAAATTATTAATAATATACCTTACTTATATTTAATGCGGTGGCTTTAATAAAATATTTGTCACTTCTTTAAATAAGATAAAGTCACGCACACGGAAGCGGAAGAATGTTATGCGAATAAGGTTTAATATGACACACACACACACACACATACACACATACAAAACACACGCATATATCGTTCATTCAGCAATGAATTAGAACACTCTCAGCTATTGACTTTGTATAATGATAACGTCTACCTCCTTCTACCGAGCGCCCATAGCTCAGAGGTAGAATCACCGACTGACGTTAATTCGGTCGGGTTTCAATCCTGGGTAAAAAGCAATCGGCTGTCTAACCGTACTGATGAGTTATACAGCTAACCAGATCTGTCTTCGGATGACTATATATATATATATAGTCATTCGAAGACTAGATTTTTCATCTCCCTCTATCTCAATATATATATATATATATATATTGAGATAGAGGGAGATGAAAAATCTAGTATATTGATTCAGAAGTAGACTTATTATTGTATACTTACAGTAACAATTACTTGGTCAAGTGAAAAGTTTTATATCTACTTTGATAGGAAAATGTGTTAGACACAAAAAATTAGCGCAAAAAATGCAGCCACAATTTCTTCCTACAGTGATGTAGAAAGGGAAGTAAATAATTTTAGTTTCAGGAAGAAGACGCTTGGATGATTGTAACAGTTTATTTTGCCTAGGTTGATCGATGGATGTAATAGTTGCCAGTCAAACAGTATCTGATATCACCTTTGATAATTGATAATCTATGCCAGTTGCTGTGCGGCCATTCAGAACCGAGAGGTGAGCAACTATGGTAAAAGCTGATAAAACACGCCGGAGGTTTGTCTTTCGATCGACTTTTCATCGCTGACTTTAATCACTATCAGCCATGAAAGCACGGATTATAGTGACACCATTCTGTAAACAAGTAAGAATAATCGGAATATACGAGAGAGAAAAAAAGAAGAAAAGAATAGAGGAATGATGGAAGACAGGATAAGCAGAGGAGACTATGTAAACGTGTACAAAGAAGAAAGATAGACATCGAAGGTAGAGACAATAGGAAGAAATTAAACATGAGAGATGGAAAAATCCAAAGAATGGCTGACAAGAATAAGTTTCAATGGCCAAACGAACACAACTAAAGAGAATATGAAAATGAGAAAAAGAGATTATAATCCTGATAAATATTGAAAAGGGTAAGTAACTGAAAACGAAGGAAATTATTGGAGAAATAAATATGAGATAAAAAATAAAAGAGGAAAATAATAAGATGGATGAAATAAGAATAAGCAAAAGCAATTGCGGCAGAGCGAGAAAAAATATAAGCAAAAATAAAAAAAAATAATTCCGTAGAGGAGAGAAAGGAATTTTAATCTAAAATAAAAATAAAATGTTATGGAAAGGAAAAATATTCAAAGAAGACAATTAAAAAAGATAATGAAGTCTAACTGAATAAAAAAATAGAACAAATGAAAAGAATAAGATTATAAAAGAATCGTAACTAATAAGTGTAATATAAATGAGAAGATAAAAAAAACAAAGGAAAGAATAAAATATGAATAATCAGAATCAGAAAATGGAAAAGAATTTGTGAAAGAGAAACTGAAAAGAATGAAAACGAATATATCAGAAAGAATGAGGCGAACACAAAAGAAAAAAGAAACAAACAGCTATGGCCTTGTTACTTGGGCGAATCCCAAAACTGTAATTATGCTAAAGGTTTCAGCGATAGATAAATATACGATCTACTAAATAAATTACACTATCACCTTTCAGCTAACGTTCGACTCGGCTAGACGTTACAAAATCAAATTAACAACATAAGCGGACACGAACCCTGCTAATCAATTTAAAGAGTTTTTCGCTGGTTACGTTGTCCCTCTGTAGCTTTGTATTGTTTCTACATTTTTCTTTCTTTCGATCCATCATTTGTTTCTTTCTATTTTTTTTTCATCTGGGGAATGTGAATCATCAAAGCTCCACGTAATATAAACAATTAACTTCCAATAAATGCCAAACCAATTGAATATCAAGCCATGTTGGATAGAGTTTTGGCGGCAAATGTAATTTATTTATTTATTTTATGATCTGTTTTCGCCCTGTCCTCCCATTACTATTTCATGTGGGATTTTTGAGACGGCTTTTCGTTGTGTTGGCCTGAAAGACCTAAAAAAGACTATTTACCCAACATCGGTCGTTATTCTCATCACGTATTATCTGATTACGGTTTTGATTCAGTTTGAACGAGTAGCAGTGTGCTCCTTTCTTTTATTTACGCTTTGTTTTTGCTTCAGATTTGGAAATGTAGGTTTTCAGTGCTTATTTTTAAATTGCTTTCCCGTTAAACTACACAGCAATATCAGAATTAGAAAATATCAAAATTTTATAAGCATCAAAACCCAGGTGAAAATGCTGTATACAATATCATTTCTTGCAAATTACTTATTAATTATTTCATTAAAGATGCAAAAATAAGTGCCGTTAAGCTTTAGCTACTTCTTTACAAAACATATATTTGCTGTCTGTTTAATTATATCAAATTCAGTTTCGAAGTTAAAGAATGATTTATGACCCAAGACAGAAATTCATGTCATTTAGCTAGAAACATAAAATTCCATAACAAATTATATAATCCAATGATTTTTTAGTCACTAAATCAGCAACTCTTAGCCAGATTTCAAACTCGATAAATTGCATACAAACCGACGATGATTTATTTCTTTAGCTGTGATTAATCTCGTGAAAGCAGTGATAGCTAGAAAAGCATTAGGAAGAATGTTGATGATATTTGAGACAAATATCCCTTTTACTCTATCAATTTTTCTAAGGTTAAAAATAATGCTATTAAATGTTTAACTCTTAAAATTTGACCCAAGATAAAATGCAAAACATTTCAATTATCATAATAATATTAAGGGTGCTGAAAAATACTGGTCTCGGTTAAGGAGCACTTCCAAATAGAATTCCAGTGCTTGGTGATTTGACCAAATTTTGGATCAGTGTGTGTGTGTGTGTGTGTGTGTGTGTGTGTGTGTGTGTGTGTGTGTGTGTGTGTGTGTGTGTGTGTGATGCAATTTTACTTCATTGCTGTGAATGGATATTTGAAGCATTCGTGTGTAAATACCAGTTACTGCAATTACTATTAGATGAGTGTATTAAATGACCACAGCAAAGAACGAACATTTTCGCCAAACGAATTAACATTGTCAAAAGTATACTTTGGATATAAATATAAATCAGCATCTTGGTAGTACGTTAAACATCTGGTCTGTTTTAAATATAGAAGACAGTTTAATGAACCCGTGTCTTTACAAAATTGTATACTACTCAGTGCAGCTATATTCTAAAATAAATCTTTGATTAATATGAACCGTAAATAACTTCACGATAATTCATTGAAATTCATATTTTCATTGCAAGCTTAACAAGTCAAAATAGCATTCGTGGTTACCATTATCCTTCTTGATTCATTGGCCTGAGAAATGATTATTGTTTATTTTATAAACGATTGCTACATTCCCAAGTTAAAAATTATCTTAATTCAAAAACTCCTTCTTCTAATACTAGTACTATTAGTAGTAGTAATAATGATACTTGCGCTAAAAGAAACGACACAGTGAACACTTTTAATTTATTCTCTCCCACTTAAGAAATACTAAACTTGTCAAATTTTCAATATTTAGGGAGTGATTAATCTTAAATTTAAAAAAATACTTTAATTTAGGATTCAAAAATAAATTTAGCTTGATTGATGTCTTTGTTTTACAGATATTTGCAGGTTATTAAAAGCCAGAATATATTCTGATTGTAAGAGATTTTTTTAAAGATAATAATGATTTTTAATGATGCAAATTATGTTAATTAATTCATAGCTCAGAGGAGAGTAAGGTGAGTCATACCTTTCCCAATGGTATTTGCACATAAGTGAATACAACGAACCCGACTGGAATTAGAACTCTATTCAGCGATTTCTAATTCCGAGCCGTAAATAATTACACTAGCCGCACATCTTACAGCATTTTACCATTCCCAGTGGTCACCCATCTAAGTACTGACCAGACTTCAGTGATCATACGAGAAACAGTGTTCCAAAGTGATATGTCTGTAAGGCCTCAAAATTTACAAAAGTGGAATGAACGTAATATCTTTTGAGGATATAAATAAATGATACTATTTACAGACTTAAATACAATTTTAAAAATTTATTATAGAAATTTGATGAACAAAAACTCTGCAGACGAAATCTAATTCACTGTGAATATATTAAAATTCTTTGGCCTTGTAAAATCGACATATTCACACTGACGAGTTTTTCATCTCAGAGGAAATATTTACATATAGAGATAATGAAATTTAAAATAAAAACCAACTGAATTAGAACTTGATTCTTAAAAATTTGGCTATATTTAAGAATCGTGACTAAATCAAGAGGCTTCCCATGATACCCGGGCTTTATAACATTTTTAATGCATTAATATATCATTTACTAGATTAAACTTTCAGTTAAGCACTCTCAGTTAAAAACTTTAGTCACCATTGGTAAAATCAAGTTGCAGAACTCGATAACAATTTCAAAGCAATGTTTGAACATCTTTTCAATAATCATCTTAACCTGATGCTAAAATGCGGAACGATCTTTATGTTGGCTTTTTCATTCAATAAACTTAGAAAAATACTGCTTTTTCATATATTTTTTAAACGACTCACTGTAAAGTACAGGAAACTTTCACATTATTATTGCTTATACTATCAAACAAAAATGTTAATTCAGTTTCTAATTAGCTCATTAATATAACAAGGTCACATCACGTCTCACATCGCAGTGCGTGTTTTTTCAGACAAGCAATATGGCTTTAGTTTTTTCTAGGTCAACTGCAGATGTACTGACAATAATTGCGGAAAGTGTCTGTAAAGCCCTAGATAAGAATGGCGAATCCAAGGTTGCAGCTTTGAACATCTCGAAGGCTTCCGACAGGGTTTGTTATACAAGTATTCTCCATAAGCTGAAAAGTTACAGTGTCTCTGGATAAATTTTTGAAATGACCCAGTCTTTCCTATCGAATGAAAGTTATCCTGAACGGCCGCCCATCTAGATCCTTTCGTACTAATGCAGGTGTTCCCCAGAACTCCACCCTTGGTCCTATTTTGTTTTTTATTTTCATTAACAATCTTCACTATGGTATCAGGTATCAACTTGGCACGTACGTATTTACTTACACTAATTCCTCTTGTCTCGGTAGTAAATCTGATCAGTCCGATAAGGTCAAATTGACAGCTGATGTCTAAAATGACGTCTGTTGTTAAGTGGGCCAAAGGATGACTTGTTAATTCTAACTTCTCCAAAAAATAAACTACCTCTATTAGTCGTCTGAGAGACCACTCTCTACATTCCATTAGCATGTTTGAAAGTGACTCGTTGCGCTTTCTTAGGCTAACGTTCTCAGCTGACATGAAGGGGAACGACTATACTTAATTCATTGCTTGGTCGACTGTAAACAAATTTGGGTCAGTGTGTCGTACGAGACAATTTTTCTCTCCTGAATTTATCTTATATATCTAGTTTAACATTTGTCCATTTTTTTAGAATATTTTTGGCAAATATATTCCGGTGATCCTACTATATACTTAGAATTCTATGATAAAATCCAAAATATAACCAGCAATATTATTCGTCCTGATCAGGTGTCTCAGCTTCAGTCACTTTCCCACCGTTGTGAGGTTGCCATCCTCTGCATTTTAATTACATCATAATTATTCAGATGAGCTCATCGCTATGGTACTTAGACAGTTTTTTTTTATTTAAGCGCAGTATTAAACTGGAGTTGAGATCTTAATGTACAGTGGAGTTGGCTAGATGTCATCGTAAATTCTATGCTAACAGTTTCTTTTCCCACATTTCTCGTTTCATGCTTTTTAGTCAGTTTTAATCTTTAAGATTTCAATTCAATGTCAATCGTTATCTATTGTTCTCCTGGTTACTCTTCTTTTGTTCTCGCTCTTTAGTAATGTTTCTATTTCTAATTATTCCACGCCCAGTAAACCCTTGTGTCTTAATGTTTGTACTGCCTTGCTTGGAATGATACCGATTTAAAAAAGAAACAACCCCCATATATATATATATATATATATATATATATATATATATATATACACTAGTTAGGCGAATAAACAAAAACAGAAATGAACAAATGAATGTATTAATAACTAAACAGATACACTTTAGAAAGAACGATTTGTACAAAAGAAAAATAACGTAGCGATTAATTACAAATTAAATGAATTTTTCGAATTCAGTTTATTCACAAATTTATGTAATCGAATAAACTACACTCGTGCAACCAGACTGGCAACTGGGTCCCACCCATTCACAGTCAGGTTAGCCAAATGCAGACGACAATTCTACTCCTTCAGCTTCTTCTCTCGCACTTCCCGCCTGTGGAACTCGCTCCCGTATTCTTGCTTTCCTGACGGCTACAACCTCCAGAAATTTAGATGCAAAGTCAATACTCATCTACTAACAACTGGACTCTAGCTCTCTTCCCACCCCTGTATGACCTTCCCTTTCTCTCCACCTATGTATCTGTCATCGCACCTGCTTTCTCAGCTTTTTATTGTTCCTTTCTAACTAGTTTGTACTCCTCACTCTTTTCTAATTAATCTTTTTACATTTATGTAGCCCCCTGCACATCAGTGGCGTTTCCGCCTTGCTCGGGGTGAAATGATTAAAAAACCAAAAAAAAACAAACATTTAAAACACATCTAAATTATAAGAAAAAATAACATAATTCTTCTTCCTACTGTGTTTTTAATACATTATAATAAGTTTAATTTTTAAATTTTGCAGATTAAATTTAAGTTAAATTTAGGGTGTGTTCTCTTTTCATGAGATTTTCTATCGTCATATTAAAAAAAGCTTTATTCATTTATTTTCTGACAAAAGTTTCAAAATATTATATTTATTTTCTCTTTTTTCTAAAACTTCTAAAGTATCTTCCTCATTTGTCTATTGTATCTGTTATAGGAGAATATGCATATCCGTATATAAGGGTTATAATTCTTTTATATTGGCATTATTTTTTTTCTTTTTTCGTTACTTTACAAGAAAAAGTATGTCTACCTTGTATTCATACTGTTATGTTTGTTTTAGACACATTTAAAAAGCTGCACTGATCAGACGAGAACGTTACCAAATGTTCCTATTACAGTAATCCCTTCAGTAAACGCATAAGAAAAACAATCAAAGGCTGAAATGGCGATAGCCACAATGGGGGCATTAACCGCACGTCTTTCTTGATGATCCCAACTAGAATTACTGAATAATTCAATTTTGGGTCAGCCTGACACAAGATACATTGACATTCTTTTGTTATGAAAAGTAGTTTTGAAAAGATCAAACTAAAATAAGATAAGCTTTAAAGATTATCCTTCGTTCAATGATTTTAAGTCAGATTGTTAGGCTTAAGCTGCAAGAAAAAAAAACTTGAATTGAAATATATAAGTTAGAATTTTTATTAAGCTCACATTTTTTGCTGAAACGCACCACATAATTTTTCAGAGCATAATGCTTATTAGGAAAAGGCTTTCTATTTAGTATAGAGATACACAATCGTTTGTGAAGTGGGAATATTAATATCGCTGTCAATCACATTTTCAAGCTGATTAATAATACGCAGTCATTATCGCTATTTGTTTACAATCAATCTGGAATATTTATCTGGTGAATAGGTTGACTATCCTAAAAGAAGCAATTAATTTCGGAAATTTATGCAAATTTTACCCCCAACATTTGCTACATTTTTGTCATATACCATAAGAAGAGATTATATATTCGTAATATCCTATAAGCAAAGATATAGATCAGTATGAATGCGATGATCACATGGTATAACTACCAATGTTAAAGCTTTAATGATTTTTTTAAATTATTAAAATAATCATATTTAATTGAAGGATTTTATTTTGCGATCAAAAATGATGGAAATTCTCCACATTATCCCGATATTAACAGCAACAAATTCATTTATAACAATAGTGGAACTATCCGGAATTACATTGTAACATACCTCTTCACAAGCACACTATGATGTCCACCTCTGCCGCTCCGTATCCAAGTTCGGTCCCCTCGGCTGATCGTTGAGTTGATCAAGTCGGCCCTAGTCTGGTCACGCAGGGTCCCTTGTCTTTGCCATAGTTTCAGGACGCCGACAGGCCGGGTCAGTAACTTCCCGAGGTTCCTTTTGCGATGGAGTTGAGGGTGCACGGACAACTCTACCCAATGACACGAATTTCTAAGGGCTAGTTACTTCTTTCCCTTTCGTCCTCCTCTGCCTTTGTCCGTCTCCATTTCTTTCGGCTTCACAAGGGTTACCTTCCTCCTCCGCAGTTCCTTGTACCGTGGTTCAGTTACCTTCCAGTCAGCTATTTCGGCTAATTTTAGGTCATTAGCATGAGCCCTCTTCACTCGCCCTACCATTAGATCCCAGATCACAAATGACACTAGACCTGACAGTTCCACTATTCTATAATAGGGTTCACAGGTCTGGTCCAATCTTCTTTCTCTCTTTTTTTTTTTTTTAATCATATCACCCCGAGCCAGACGGTAACTCCACTGATGCGCAGAGGGCCACGTAAGAGTGAAAAGATTAGAAAAGATAAAGCCGGAAACCACATCCTAAACAGGGAACAAGGGATGAGCCTCTTCACCTGTTCAATAGACGTTCGTGGAGTGTGAACCGGGCGATGGTCAATTTTATAGAACATGGGGTCTCTAACCCCTAACTCTACCTACTTTCTACCACTATTCACTTTAACATTTCTCTTCTTTTGTGCTCTTTTGATCCTTCTCTTGACCTGGGTAAACAATTTATGCTGCTATATTATTAATTGTTTATGCTTTTCTTCCATATATTCCTGTGGGGCCTTAACAAATTATCTACTGGCAAGACCACATCTTGCCCACATATAGTATTGGCGAGAACTTAGAGGTTTAATTTATTGTAAACCTCAAAGCCTCTAACGAGACAAGAACATTATATCATCTCCAGTATCAGGTATCGTTGAAAACACCTCAACTTTTAAATACTACTACTATTAAAGTCTATGTTCACACAATCTGAATTGATCATACAGTCTAGCTTTTAAATAAATGTGGAGAATTATCATAAAACTAATCAAGTTAAATAATTAAAAATAAATTGAAAAAATTGCAGGTCCCAACGAAGTTAATTTGTATTTCTCCGTCGAAATGAAATCTACGCGTATACTACAAGGTGCCTAATCGCGACTTCTGACTCTTTTATGATATTTTGATTCGTTTGTCATATTGTGAATGACTGTCAAAAATAATGTAGTTAATTAACATTTTTAAAACTAATTTATCTTAATTACTTAGAATTGATAAGATGTTCAGAACTTATTTTATATATTTGACGACACATTTATACAACAGAACATAAACAGTGAAGATTTGTGAGTACGTCATGGACAAATAGCTCTCAAGAATGTGTCATACGAGTGTGTGATGAAAATTACTTCGTCCGAGTCATTTACCCTGATTTCTTTTCTCTGATACCTTACCATCAAAACATTGATTTTGAGAAATGAAATGGGCCAAGAATTTTCCAGTATAGCCCCCTATATAATCCGAGTGCATAAATCTATCTCATGGAAATGTTAGTAAAGTTATCCCCGTTACTTTACTTTGAAAGCAAACAATTTCATGTCGTGAATAAAACAAAACACATTTCGTCTTATTTGTTCAGAAAATAACATTCGGGCCGTGTCAGTATGAACCATAACGGTTGTTTAATCTTAATTCTGTTGAGATTTACGCAAACATTCACGGAATATTCAAATAACAAAAACGCAACAAGTGCACTGAATTATTTGCGTAAACTCTTGTTAATGTAGCTCAGTGGTTAATACATCTAAAGATAAAATGATAATATTCAAGACCATGCTCATTTTAATCTCTGATTATATATGGCCATCAAAAAATATTTTGCTGAAAAATAAAAAATAATGCGATAATAATTACTGGGCTTAAGCTAATCAGCGGTACACTAATCAATTGATCAAGTAGACTAAGTTAATATATTATCATTTAAGGAGAGAGAAAATTTGGCTCATTCATAAGTAAAGAATAGCAATGTTAAGGCGATCTGAAATTAAAGCTTCCAAATATATTAGTGTGACAGCAGAGAGAATTCCAATTGTGAATTATGAAAATGTCGCATCAATATTACTTTCATCATTGAAGGTATTTACATTATTTTGAGATATTTTATATCATAATTAGTGCTTTGATGGCAGTATACACAAAACATTGGCTTAGATTTTAGTACATCTTGTAAAATGTTATGAATGTAGATGTAAGCACGTCAGTAATAAATTTAAAAGGCTAATATATTTAATTATCTTTTATTTTCTCATTTTTGACAATAGAAAAAAGTAAACGAAAAAGTTTTTGCTGATACGTACTAGATTATTTTCATTTTTGTTTCTAAAACTCTGTGAGTTTTAAAAACTATTAATTTTATTTAGTTAATTTTTTATTTATTGCTGCTACTCCTGCTACTGTTACTGCAGATGCTGATGATGATGACAATGAGGATGTTGTTGGATTTGGTGAAGATAATGATGATGGTTTCCAAAAAATTGAAATTATCTGCCTTTAAAAAATTCTGCTGCAATTACTAACATGTTTTATAAGTATCAAACAAATGTCACAAATACAAATAAAGGATTGGTCATCAGTTAATATTTGCTGCATAACCTCAGTCCAAATATCCATCTCTTTTGGCAAGGGAAAAATGATACAGATATTCTATTAAATGATGTTTCCAAACTGGTAAAAATATCTGCTTGAAATGCGAAAAATATAATAAAGTTATCAAAAAGGCACACTAGATCAGACGAATAATATTCTAAAATAAATGTCTCCCTGTATATGAAATAATAATGAAAAAAGAAACAAATGATGAAAAGTTGATTGTAAATCATAGATCGCAATATTATTTTAGGTTATAAAAATATTTCACAAATGACAGTAAGAGAGACTGAATCTCATTCTCTAGACACTGGGATCATGAAATACTTTCTTCCAAGATGGTGAACGATTTGATTGTTTATCACGTTTCAATAAAAAGGGCAAAATAAACGGAAAATTGCGTTCAATTACCCTCGGTTCATTATTTTCCAGCTGCCTGCTGATTTAGATTGGTTCTTCGTTTAGAGTCTATTTGGATTGAATATTTACGAATTAAATTTGCAAGCTAAAATAAAAAAAAAATTCAATGCACTACAATAAATAAAGAAAAAGATAAACAAATCTTTCTTTTTCAAATAGCGAAATTGAATATCCAGAACGGCGCCTGATTAAAATGCAAACTTGTGCTTCGGAGGAGATCATTTTGCGTATTATTTCAGGTAAGTTCTTAGTTGTGTTACAGTAACCACAATTTATTGAACTTTTCTAACACTGAAAAATAAATGTTGAGCAAAGAATATAAAAATCATTTGTAAACGAAGAAAACATTAAAAGAATACCTCATTTAATAACTATTTATTGATAATCGACCCAATGCGAAGGCAATGAAAGAAATAAAAAAAAACTATAATGAACTTCCATATAAGTAAAACATGCTAACCTTGAAAATCAAAATTCGAAACACATATACATAGAGTCATTGGGAAATACATTTCTTCTTTAAGGATAATGCAGTTATATATGTGAGTATGTTCGTCCGTGTGTGTGTGTGTGTGTGTGTGTGTGTGTGTGTGTGTGTGTGTGTGTTAAAAAGCATTATTAATAATAAAATGGAATTAAAGTGTAAAATCAGCAATGGGTATATTGACTACCAAAGGGAATAACATCATTCAGTGATACCATGGCCGTTAGTAAACTGGAAAAAAAACTACAAGATTAAAGTTCATATGTTGCAAATGTATGTATGAATTGTAGCTTTTTTGAAAAAAAAAATGAAAACGGGTGAAAAATATTTAATTCAGAAGAAAGGTCAAATATTTTAAGAAACAATAAGATATTAGAAACAATAAGAAATCGTTGCTGACGGGAAAACCTGCTAAAAATGGAAATACAAAAATAGAAAATTATATAAAAGAAAATGCATAAAAGAAAGATTTACAGCCATCGTGCGTTAATTAATAAACCAACGCATAGTGACTGAAAATCTATCAAAATTTAATATTGCTTTGTAAAAGTAAAAATCGTATGTTATAGTTCCCACTGCCTACTTCCTCCAACCAATATATACATTAAACTAATTAAATTGAAAATGAATAAAACTAGCTAATCAAACCTCAAAAAGGTAGACGTCGAGTATACCATCGACTACACAAATATGAGGAGCCTACGTTCCAACACTCCCAAAGTGGAATTTTATTTCGCCATTCTAGGATTTCTGTCTGAAACAGGTATAAATGTCCGAATCTCACTAAAGGAGTTCCTAATCCTAAGCTACCGACCCATTTTAATAAAACACGACCTTTGCTTGGAGCTTAAATAAAGGATGGGTTTTCCTCTGGTTAGGATACAAAAAACAAGGATCCCGATCTCTCGTACATGTGTTTCTGCGTGGCATTTATCCATATTCTTCTTTGCTTTCTATCGCCCTCAAGATGATGGGTCAATAATTTTTATCGAATATTTGAAAAGATTGAATTTCACTCGGCTGCGGTGACTTCAATATCACAATAGTACCTGATTTTTATACCATCCTCATCCTTTGTAAGTGTTAGATCAGGCCAAAACTGTTATCATATTTGGGTGGAAGCTGCCCAGTTCCAACTTTCCAGTCTTGATAGAGATCAAAAGCGTCTCCGAGTTCTTGCGAATCACAATTTTATTTTCTGTCTTCCAGTATTTCGCTTACAGACAGAATGTGGCGATGCCCTATCGCTATTACTGTTGTGAATCCCGAGAATGGGGCCTGCACAAATAAATGAATAACGACCAGTAATTGAGATAGAAAATAAGTGTATTAACGTAAGGATACAGACTTGAATGAAGATTAGGAGTCTAGGAATGCGGGTTAGTCAAAAGTTTGTGTACAAGTCTCTGAAAGTGAAGCCGTACTATACTGAGCATGTCCCTGTCGGAAGCTGAAGGGTACTGCGTAATAATCTTCTCGATCAGTGGAACACAGAGCTACTATGAACTACAGTGTACGGATTCTCGTATTCTTCATTTAATTCTCTGTGAAACTCCGGTATCCTCTCGTCTCGCTTCTATAGCAGTAGTATAAGTATACTCTGGACGAGTAAATCTTTACGAAAAGGGAGAACCCCACAACAATTACCATGGTAAGTGCTTAGACGAATTACATTCCTTGGTTGCGCCTAAGACCCGCTATGTCACTTACATTGTAATAAAACCACCCACATTTTCTCCATATTCCAACGGTGAGAATTAAGTTCCACTCAAACAGCTTCTTCCCACGAACCACTTCTCTTCAGAGAATGTTTCCGCGATCACTACAATCTTTATCTGTTCAAGTTTAAACTTAACCGCTAAATTCCATATAAACTGCTCTTAATGTAACGCTCTACTTCAAATGGTCCGTGGGCATTGTACAAGGTAAAATTTATTGTAAAAAAGAGAAGGTCGTTTGCCTTTTTAAGCAGTGCCTATCTTCTTAAGATACGAATTCTCTTTTGAACACGTATTTCCTTCTTTTGAGGTTCACTTCTATCATTTCCCTTGGCTTTATTTTTCTGTTATTAACATGCTGCATTGCATTTATCATTGGAGTTAACAAATATCGTACAGTACTTCCATAAATAAATCTCATTGTTGGGTTTTATTTATTTGGCATATATCGGTTTTAATTGGTTTAAATGCATTTTATGGGGCCAAATTTGACCTTGTTCCATATTCATCATCCGGACAATTCGATTACTGTTTCATCATCTTCCCAACATTCTTAGCATTCATTTTAAATCCTAAAGAAATTCTTACTTGCAGCTTTGAAATATTTTATATTTAATTTCATACTATGCCAACTTAATATTTTTCTTCCAGGTAGTAATTTGTCAAACACCACATTAATTTTCTTGGCAAACATTAGTTCCGCTGGTTACATTCTCGATGTAGTATTAGGGTTAGGAGTCAGTTTGTAAACTCTTAAAAGCTGTTGAAGCATTATTTCATTTTGATTTCTTTTATGCTCTTTTAAACGTATCAACAAAACGTTCAGCATTACCATTTGATCTTGTGTGAAATGGCGGTGTTTTTATATGTTCAACTGCATTGAATTTGCAAAGATTTTGAAAGTCACTGAAATAAACTGCGTACCATTATCAAACATTATAGTATCAGGAACTCCAAATTTCAACCATGAAGAAAATTTTCAATCTTCTACACTTAAATATTTCAGGCCATTTTGTAAAACCTGTGCTTGACAATGAGGAAATACGTACAATTCAATGGTGCCTCGTAATCAACATGCAACCTAGACTGAGTTTAATTAGTAATAGGCCAAATTTGATAATTTACAGATGATAATTATGCACCTAGAGCACACCCTCTGCATGAATTTGAATATTCGTGTTTATTTAATAAACTAATGAATTTGAATATTCGTGTTTATTTAATAAACTAATGAATTTGAATATTCGTGTTTATTTAATCTCAATATATATAACTTTTCAAAATGTATTTATTTCTTGACATTCCAGAAAGTCCAAAATAAAACTGCTTTAAAATTCATTTTTGGAGGAAGGCAGGAATTATCACTCTTTCAGCGTACATAAGTATTTAATTGTAGATAAAAACAGGTTTTTTTATTTTTAGTAATACATTATTTTTCTTTCTTTCATTCACATTTATTTTATTCATTTTTAATCACTTTATAGCATACTCATCTTTTTAGATTGGATTTTGGTTTCACCCTCAGTCACATGTAGTTCCCTTATTGGTATGGCGAATTCATTTTTAACTCCCTTATGAATCGTTCACTGGCCATACTTATTTTAGAAGATGAGCAATTCTCATTTTCAGAACTGTTCTTTTCCGTCCGCACCCAATAAGTACAATGTTTTTTTCTTTTTACTGGCACGCGAGACAATACATGCATCTTTGTCTCGAAAACATAATTTGTTCCTTGAAACGACACGAGAAATATATATATTTTTTGGGGGGGGAGGGGGGTGTTAATGTAGGTTGAATAATATTTTCCATTATCTTTCACTGATTAATGTAATGTCGCTGTCAGCTTTCAATCGAAGATTTACTCCATTGTTATTGATCTTAACCATTACAAATTTTCTGTTTTATGACTAATTCAGATTCGGAGTTGTCAGCAGAGCTTGTATTGTCTTAAAATGTCTTATATTATCCATTGGTCTGAATTGCAATGACTTTCTCTATGACCCAGTCTTCCACGTGGGAAACACGTTTTTTATTTTTTTGACGGACAATACACCTTAAAATGAAGTCGTCTGCAACCATAACACAGCGTCGTCGCAGTCATTATTGTTTTCTTCGTTTTTTCCCCTCTTTAGTTGCACCATTTGCACTTGTACAATATCCCTTTTTAAAATTTTTACAGTATCATGTTTTAAACTGAGAATGTTTGGAATTCTTTTAGTACACTCTGTTAGAATACAATAATAAATTTCAACATCTTCACACAAATTTAACTCTTGTACAAAAATTAAAGATTTAAATATATCAAGAGATAGTTCATTTAGTTTAAATTTTTCGCATTCGCAACTGGCAGTTTAAGTAATAAAATATTCTGTTTTTGCTAGATTTCCGAGTGTATGAAATGTGAGATTTCGTTCTCGAAAAGTTTAGAGAAAATTAAAAGTTACATGGAACGTAATTTTTCCTGTTTCCTTTTTTTTTTTGTAAGCTAAAACTAATTGCAATAATTTTCGTACTCTGAAGAAAATTTCCTTAAAAGTAAAACGATCTTCTTTTTATCTGGCAAGCCCTGGTAATCTTTTTAGATAAACTTTTCTGTAGATTCTGTAATACGATAAAAACTTAATAACTTCTTCTGGATTATATAAAAATTCGTCAATAGAGTGTGCAGCCGCATCAGGAATGAATAAACTGTAGTACAAGTTTCATCTGGTTTCTGCAATATTACTTCAATCATCCTTGTCTGGTGTTCTAATATTTGTAGTATTTGTTGTTATTGTAACTGTTCTTCTTATTGTAGAAATTGTTACAGTTATTGTTGCTGTTGATGTTGCAGCTACTGTTTTACTACGACTTCTTAGTTGTCCATATGGCTAGTCTATTTCCAATCATTAGTTGACGTAAGTTCAAAATTTCCTAGAATGTCAGCATTATTAGTTTATTCAAACGTGAGTTGTAAATCCTATTGCTACTGTTATAAAGTTGCTCACTAACAACATAAAACACTGAGACAAAAGGATGAGTTAAAAACAGGTTTAATCACATTAGAGATATGAATTAATAATACTGTAGTGCAGTGCGTACGACTCAAACGCTTCGCCTTGCAATCCACTTTGCTACGACTGTTTCTATGAGCTGTCGATCTTCTCATAGCGGATGGACGAGTCCATGTTCAGGTATTAGTGTAATAAAGAGCAGTCGTCTTTCTACACAAGAATTTCCTAATAGAATATGCATATTCAAAACGAATACGAAATACTTTAATGAAATATTTAACCAAAACAAGTTTATCACATCTAGCTGCGTCTCACTGATTCACAGTTTGGTAACGACAGCAGATATTCCTCTTCCTCTTTATCTCTCTCTCACACCCATACACATGGATGTATGTGTGTGTGTGTGTGTGTGTTTGTGCGTTAGCGTGTTTGTTCGTTTGTTTGTTTTTTTTTGTTTTTGTTTTTTTTTTTGTGTGTGTGTGTGTGTGTGTGTGTGTGTGTGTGGCTGGATTGAGAAAATAAATATATGTCTAAGCATGCAGTTGATTGATGTGGATTTGTCGACTTAATTTGATATTTAAATATTTTACAATAAAAGTCTTAAGATGATTATTTAGTACAAAATTCATTAACGTATTTTTATCACAGAATTAGAAAAAAATTTCAATTCCTGAATTCGTGTGATTGCAAAATGAACGACAATGCAAATTACGCGTTTCAAAAAAATGCGTTTTGTGAAATCAGAAAATCAATTTAGCAAAAAATAAATTATTTACGAAAAACATATTAACGCAATATGTAAAGATTTCTTAAATCAGTGATTCGATATCAACATGACCAATAACATTTTGAATGTAGCTGTAAGATATTATTTGTGGTTAAAATAAGTATGTATTTTCCCAGTACCAGAGTTTGTTTTTCAAGTACAATTAATAACCGGTAATTCGAATGCATATTTTCAAGGCAAAATTAAAGCATTTTTTTTTCATTTTAGCAAAACAGAGTATCCCAATCTCATGTTTTCATTTCTTTTATTTTGACTGTGACTCAAGAAAGATATATAAATTGATCCAGTTCATGAAGAATAAAATCTATAACCATAGATATGGATGGAAATCTACTGGTAGAAGGCTTCACATGATCTACACTGGATGCACTTCAAAAGATTGACAGGAAACCACTGTGAGAGCTTGACAGATATTTCTGCTGATCTCCATAAGCTCTAGTCAATTTAAGTTTTAAAACAATGCAGTTTCTTCAAAATTAAAGTAGCTGTAAGTGAAGTTTTTAAGTTCTAGATGTCTTTAACGCAATTGCAGCTAGAGTTTGAAGCGATTGGGGTTTATGTCACGAATAACTACGGCTCAAAATAATTGAAAACATTAAATGATCGTAATATCAGCAAGTATTTAATATGCAAAAGGAAAATATTTTAAGTCGGTTACGTTAGACTGAATAGTTCAATAGAAAAATTGGTTAAAACAACTGTTAAATAGCGCAAGAAATGATGTCTGCTAGATATTTTTTTTAATCATATCACCCCGAGCAAGGCAGTAACGCCACTGATGCGCAGGAGGCTACGTAGGAGTGAAAAGATTGAAAAAGAGAAAGCCGGAGACCACATCCTAAACAAAGAACATGGGATGAGCCTCTATGAAATATGAATTATATGTAACAAGCAATTGTAATGTATTATAACAGCTCCAAAATTCAAAGAAATCACTGACATTTAAAAATGAATAAATATATGTATAAAGATTATTTTTCTAGTATTTTAACTACTTATTTTTTATGTTTTTATATTTATGAAGTTCAATCAAACCATCTAAAAGGCAATTGACAGTGTCCCCTGTTTAATAGAGATTTTGGAAATAAATTACCATTTGAAAACTTATTCAAGATAGTAAATTAACTATATAACTATCAATAAGAGATTCACGAATACAGTTTCATTCTGCAAAACATGCCGGCCGCGGGAGCGACCGACTTCCAGTGTTATGTAAACTGTGAGCAAAATTAAAGACGACTAAAGCAGCACACAAATTGCAATACGAAAGACTCCTAAATGACACGAATGTGAAAGAGATCTATAAGGACAGAGTTGAAAGTATATGCAATTAACAAAATAAGATTGGAAACTCGGAGTGGAAGATATAAACAGGAATAATAGTTAATCGAGAACATCCCAAATAAAACTACACAAAGAAAAATAGGTAGATGAGAGACAAAATTTTCGATATAATAAAAAGGAGACAAAAAAATAATGACAAAAAATGGCACAGAATATTGCACACTGCAAAAATAAATTAGGAACTATTACTGACAAGCTGAAAAGGAATGGCTCAACGAAAGTATGCAGAAACAGAAAGAATGATCAATAGAAATAAAGTATATATGCATTTGATCCGAATTCTGATGAACAGAGCGTGCAACAGAATTAGACCCGAAATAGAAGAACAATGCACGTTCGTTAAATAGGCTAGAATAAGGAATGCGATATTTAAAAAACGTCTAAAAACGAGATAAGAAAGAGTAATACAAAAGCGAAATGATGTATACCTATATTTCATAGATTATGCAAAAGCATTTGAAGAACTGTTGGAATCGCTAGACAACCATGACATATTTGGGAAAAATATTTGAATAATTCTGAATTCATACAGGGAACAAACCGCTTGCATACGTATAGAAAATACATTTCATAAATATAGAAAAATAGAAAAGAGTGTAAGACAACTTCTCACAGAGCTTATTAAGCCTATACACTGAAGTGAGTCTGAAAGAATTAGAAGTCCTACCAAGATTCATTCCTGGTGGCCACCATCTTAGCAACATAACATATGCAGATGATACGGTGTTGATAGTAGATACAGAAATAAAAAAATCATAACTTTTACAGAAGATAGTGAAGGAAAGAGTGACAAAAAATCCAAACAGCAATTGCACGAAGACATACCACATAGTTTTCAGCAAAAAAAAAAAAAAAAAAAAAAACAGCCCATAATGCAAATTACAAATTAGATATACCAAAAACCAAGCTCTTTGAACAATTTAATCATTTGGGACGAAATGTGTGAAACCGAAATTCAAAGGAAAATAAATGATTTCCAAAAGCTAAGTAAAGTATTAACAGACAGAATAATTTTATTAGAAACAAAGAAAATAATACTGAACTGGAATGTAATATCAGTCCACTTGTATGGTAGTGAATGTTGAATCACCTCCACACAGATGAAGAAGAAACTTGAAGTGATAGAAATGTGATCTACACGAAGATGTTAAAAATACCATAGACTAAACATGTGAGCAACGACGATGTTTTAGAGAAAATTGAAACAAAAGGGACATAATTCTGCGCCTCATTGGCCTAACTCTCTCAGCAGACCTCAAGTGGACTGACCACACCGAATTCATAGCAAAATCTGCTGCTTGAAATGTCGGTTCACTGTGTAGGGCCAGGAAGTTTTACCCGTCTGAATCCATCCTGCACATCTATAAATCTACCATCCGCCAGTGCTACCACATCTGGTCTGTTGCCCCTGCTATTCACCTAGGGGTTCTTGCCAAATCTAACGGAGAATATGCAATGTTATCGATTCCGACTTCGTAGCTCAGCTGCAGTCACATTCTCACTGGCGTAATGTGGCTTCCCTGTGTCTCGTCTACAAATACTTTCACAGATTCTTCTCCGACAAGCTTAGTTCACTGGTACCCATTCTGCACGAATTTACTCTAGCTACTAGACTAACAACTATATCCCACCCTTTTACAGTGAAACCAATAAAATGCATTGGCAACTTCTGCTCTAATAACTTTTTCTCGAACTTCTCATATTCCCTAACAGCTTCTTTTCTCACACTTTCCGTATTCTTGCTTCCCCGACAGCTACAATCTCCAAGAATTTAAATGTAAACTATAATGTCATCTCCTATCTCTCTGACTTGCATCTTTTCCCTCGTGTTCTTTTCTCCGTCCACTCTACTCTCACCACACCGGTATTCTCATCCTTCTCTTACCCATTCTCTGACACCTCCTATAACATGTTCCTCTTTCTCACCACTTTTCTCCTATGTAACCCACTGCACACTAGTGGCATTAACACTGCCTTGCTTGGGGTAAAATGTTTTTAAAAAAAAGAAACACGTAACATCAGAAAAGAGATAGTTAAAATTTTCTAGGAAGCATAAAAAAAGGAAAAAGAACTTGGAAATTTTTATACTTACATAAAAAATAATTTCGAAAGAATTCATAGAATGAAAAAGATCTTTATTAATTGATTAAAGGTCAAGAACTAATGGCAAATATTTGCTCTATTTGGTTGTATCTCGCTGAGCAGCAAAGACAGTTTAAATGACAGTAAAATTTGTTATCCCTGCTTGAACAAGAATAAGATATAGTTTTTATATTAGTTCCTAGTATTTGCATGGGCTCCCCAAAAATTACTGATTGAAATTGTGTGCAATATGGAAGAATGGTTTATATTCCCCATCATTACTAACATTATTATATTCATGATATATTAGCACGGTATTCACAGTAGAAATTGTTTTTCTATGGAAATGTATGTTCACTAGATATATAATCTTTGGCTTGCAGTCCTCATGTTTGGAAAGACTCACCATTTGGACAATATATCAAATAAATTAGACCCACTTGAATCTAGAATCATAAGTATGAAAACCGCATAATCTACCCAACAGGCTTGTTTAAAGGAATGACAAAACAAGTTTTAGGAAATATAGCCAAAAGAAAAGTTAGTGAGAGATACAAAGGACAAGAAATTATGGAGAGTCATTATCCCCAACGCCCTTAAAGAACATTGCACATTTCATTTTAAGTTTCATAGCTAAACATCATATTAATATATGTCCTGATGATGTAAAATTAAAAAAAAACAATATTTGGAAAACTTAATAAACGCTAGCAATTTTGTTTACCAATTATTTACTCCATATAAGAACGTTAATATTCGTATACAAATAAACGTATCATTCTTATCTTCGATTGTATAGCAGAAACAAGACAAAACATACGCATCATATTCTGCTTTTTATGCTTTCATCGTTTTATTCCCATTTATTTAGTACTTCTTCATATATTTTTAAGTACAAGTAACTGTTATTTATTTTGTGGTTGCCAATATTTCTGCATATAATCATGAATATAGTTTTGAAAACTTATATATCATGTTTTTCCTATGTCAGCAGGTCTTTAGCATGTTACACAAATTTGCTTTCTTCCTTCACATTTCTCGCATTCTTTTCCTATAACCTATTTCAACGACATTATTTTAAACAAAATATACGTTTTCATGTATGCCATCTATTTAAATTATTTTAAAAAATCGAAATCATCTCATTTTATTTTAATATTTTATTAGTTTTTTTCTCCAGTTCAGTGGCATTAATCTTCCATTTTACTTTGCTATCTGTTGAGAGTGATTGATTAGTTTATATAGCTTATCATTTTTTACATGCAGTGAAAACTATTTCACTAAAAACAAAAAATTGTCTTCATTGTAATATGTTATAAACCATTCGTCATTTTATCGACACATGGTCGTAGCATAAAAGATTTCATTTTATCATATTTCTGTTTACTTTAGATTTGAAAACAACTTAATGTTAAAAAGCAAAGCCATTAAAAACATGCTCTAAAAAGTGCAGTATATTTAAGCGAGGTCATCCAAATAAATACTACCAAGATTGTCTTACTAGCCGACGGTAAAATGTATAAAATATCAATGACTACATCAAGAATATCTGCCATATTACTGATTCTGGTTTTCTATATTATTTTGCGCTATAAGCATAACACGCTGCTTCTATATTACGAAGTATATTTCTATATAAATATACGATTTTTATTAAAATCTTCTAGTTTTTTTCAGTTTGTTCTGTCGCCATTAATTTTCAACTATGTTGCTGTTTTCTAATAGTGACGGTGCTGTAGATAACTGACAACTTCAGCAACATGGAAAATAAGCATACGACACTGGCTCTCTCAACTGCTATGTTTGTGAATTTTTAAAATATATATATTTGCTATTCTATATTATCACATTACAGTAATCAATAAATGACAATTCTACTCCTGCAGCTTCTTTTCTCTCACTTCCCGCCTGTGGAACTCGATTCCATATTCTTGCTTTCCTGACGGCTACAACCTCCAAGAATTTAAATGCAATATCAATACTCATCTATTAACCACTTGACTCTAGTTCTTTCACCACCCTGTATATCCTTTCCTTTCTCTACACCTTTGCAATTGTTATCACACCTGTATTCCCATCCTTCTCTTGCTCCTTTCTAACTGGTTCGTCTTTCTCTTCACTCTCTTCTACTTAATCTTTTTTACTCTTATACAGTCTACTGCACATCAATGGCATTACCGCCTTGCTCGGGGTGATATGATTTTAAAAAAATGTTTGTATTCAAATCTTATATAAGGAGAAATCTAATTTAAAAATATTATAATAAATTACTTTTAGTACCAAACTTAAAACATTACAATATGTAATTTCTTGCTTGAACAAAAATAAAAATCTAATGTTATAAATAAATGGATTAAGTTCGGTTAAAAAAATATTTGTGATTTAAATTTGATCATGCCGGGCTCAAAATGTAATGGACTAAATGCTTTTATTAGTTATGCCTCTATTATACTTAAGTTTAGAAATTTGTAATTATAACTCTACACAAGCATAAAAGAATATGCTTGACACTGTTTATATCTCGATATGTGAAATGAAAGTTTGCCTGTGTTCTATGTGTCATGCATCCAACGAAAAAGTTTGACATTTAAACAAAAAAACATTTCAGAGCTATTCTAACAAAATGAATGCTTCGAGGGGGGGGAATTCAATATTTTTAAAAATTAAATTTTAAATACCGTAAAAACCAATCTTGATTTAATTTACAAGCAACTGTGTGGTTTTATTTTTATATTTGTTAATGTACACAGCCTTAGATAGATAGATAGATAGATAGATAGATAGATAGATAGATAGATAGATAGATAGATAGGAATCTATTAGGAACGTTCCAGAATAATATTTCTTGTTTATTTTCCCAGAAATACTGGATATCTTCAAATTTTCAGCTACAGAACTATTTCTCACATCATTACTAATTTCGTGTTCAGAGCCACCCGGATGAAACGCCTAACTGCGTAACTCTGGTCATATGTCATGTTTGCACTCCGTAAACTTTCACTAAGAGACGATGAGTGGCAATCTGTGTAATTTCATTCTAAATGTACGAATTCAATGACGAATGTCAGGTACGTGAATATTTTCATGTTAGACATTATCTTACCAGACTTCTATCTGTAACATTGTAAACGAAATTATCGCTTATTGGCGAAAATGTCAAACTCCTTCCATAAACGAACACACGCTTCTGATGTCATGGACCAACTCAATAAAAAAGAAAAGATCTTCGTGTGTATAAAGTATATGAAAGATTGTAGACAAAAAATTTATATATATATATATATGAATCTTTTCGTATTTTCATGTGTTGAGAATTACGTAACCACTCCTTTAAAATGTAATGCTTTTGCGCAGAAGTTAACTGAAAGTTAGCATAAATCCAATATATATGGAAAAGGTATTGCGTGTTTAAATGCAATAAATGCATTATAAAGGTGCTAATCTTCTTAGCCAATTAGCATAAATTACCTGATTTAAAATGGCAAAGTCAAAAATTATAAACGATCAACCAAACGACAATCAAACAGCAACTCTGATCGTAATAATACATGAATAAAAATCTCAAATATCTAATATTAACAAAATAACATCTGATCAAATATTGATAAAAGGAAAGCGATTCCCTTTTATCATAAACTATGTGTTCTTTGCAAATATATTGGGTTTTATGAATAACATAGTGATTAGTCCACTTGGACCATAATACTCTGTCTCATTTTCTCCAACGAAGTTTAATTAATAGCCAGTATGCAAACGTGCACACACAGATATTAATTCAGTTTTTAGTTTATTGGGACAGATCTAGGCAAGCGAGCTTCCTATTTTGACAGCTTAGAATAGAATCTCATATTTTCAACTCATTAGTCCTTGGTCTAAAACAGCATATACTTTAATTTCATATGAAGGATTTAATCACTGATAATTAAAAATAAAACATACGAAGTATGAGAAAATATTAACAGTTCTTTTTCAGCAATATTCCACGTGTGTCTAAGAGGCATATCGTCTGGTCGGTTTTAGTAACTCGAGAAATATTTTTATTATAATCAATTAAAACGACACTGGAGATCCGTAGTTTCTGTAGGGAGATGATGATGATGATGATGATGATGATGATGATGATGATTGTCTTGTAATTCATTCATGTGGACAAGTGAAACATACCTAAATCCGTTGCTGTAAATATTGCATGTTCTATTTTAGATAATTAAGTTTTTAATAATGATCCTTTTTATTTATTTCAGACTCATTGGTCTTCACTATATCGCAAAAAGTTATATTTTAATTTGTTAATGTTCTAAGTAGGGACATTTATTCCAATTAACTTTCTTAAATGCTTATATTTATGTACCTTCCTAGCCTATAATAGTTTGAAGAAATGGCATTTAATAAGTTTTAAATAAACACTTTCTTTTAGATGACTTTGACAAAACAATAAAATACGGCACAACAGCTATAATCACTAAGCATTAAAGAAAGAATTTTTGGTATTTTTTCAATAGAGTGACATCACTTTTTCTTTAAAGTTGACATCTTGGTCCGAGCCTCACATCGTGTAGCATGATGATCGCTCAGTTACCTTTGATCATAAGCAAATTTTCAATTTTATTGATGAAAAGTAATTGTAATCGAAGAACAGAAGACTACTTATGTAACGATTTACTACCTTAAAATTATAATTGTCAGTGATCATTAAAAATGTTGTTATCTGGCTAGAAAACTAAAATCAACGTGCTATAAATGTTTACAGAGAAAAGCGAAATACAGATTTCAATCCGATTTAATTAACTACTTTGAACATTTGTTTGTAAGAACAAGAGTAAATCAAAGGATACAGGATGAATATTTTTATTTAAGCTTATAACAGCAATTATTACAGCAAATAAATAACCTTTTTCTTAATATATTAAAAAAAGACAAGTAATGCTAGATTTACACTTCATAAAATAAATTTATTTAGAAGCCTATGTAAACATTGTGTTATAATTTCTTTAATAGATAAAAAATATACATACTTTTTTAAAGTTTTCTATATACGTTATATTATCTCATCGGTTAATCAAAATGCACGGGTAGATGTTTAAATGATTTCGGCGAGCTTAAGAAAGATTCGAACAATCTAATATTTGAGCATTTGGGAAGTGGGTCTGACCGATAAGTTTTCAGCACTCCCTCATATGTATGTGGTTACTTATGTATATATAAACAGAGAGCTAATGTACAAATAAAAGCAAATAAAATTAGGATTTCATTTTGCTTCGGGTTGTCTTTTCCTATCAATATATTATTACATGAAGTCCCACCACGCTCCAAACAAATTCTACGATTTTCGTTTTCGTAAGCAACGTCTTTCAACCATCTCTGTAACCCGCCATTGTCCATCTTTGTGCCAGTGTTGTAGCAGCTGTAGGAGTCAAGAATCTTGATCCAAACCTTGCAAAAACACTCCTTTAAGAGATAGCGCAACAGCTGATAGGTGGCGCTTACACTTGACCCTCTCTTATACAAAGACGACCTGTCGAGTTAAGCGGTAGTAATTAATTATAAGAAACAAAACAAAAGAAAAACTTGTCTGGAGTAGGTCATACCATACAAAAGTGAACGTTTTCTAAGTGTGGGGTAAACATCTTGGATATATACACAGACGGAAATGTAAGTTAGAATTAATCCAAAGGTATTTTAACTTGGGCTTATCATGTACACACCTTTTCATGTGACGAATCTCAAAAAGTACAATAAATTGTAATTAAAGCAAACCAACCTTTGAACATGATATTGCCCTTTCATTTGTACACGCAAAACAGAAGAAAAGCGCAAATAGAAATCCACAATAAGAACAATTATATTTTTCACCATAGTTATTCTGTTATTGTTTAAAACCGGTAAAAATATTTTACATGTGACAGAAATTGGATTTAAGCATTTGTTTTACAATTTTTTTATTTATGCTGATGTGTCCGATTTTTTGCATTCTTTGAAATAACGTCATGCACCTTTTCGCACCCCATCGGTTGCAATAGAAGTCAAATGTATGTTGAGAAATCCAAATGAGGGAAAGACATATCTGTTATGTTTTCTTGATACGTCAGAGAATCACTCGGTTCTTTTCTCTCTTAAAGCTAAAAATTAATTTTAATCGTTTCAAAAATTCAATGAGAAATTTAACAACATAGTCAGACCTTTTATTTTACATTTCTTTTACATTGCACATTATATTTTAAAGCCATACAAGTAACATTTTGAAATAGAACTTTAATTTTAATGAGAAGCTTTGCAAAAATCTAGCAGTGCTTTTACTTAATTTACACTATTTATATTCGGATTATTATCCTGATCTTTTTGCTGTTATCACATCGTTTTGTTAGTTATGACTTCCCACCATATTTAATATATTGATTAGGGTAACCTACAGGAAAATCTGAAATAAGCACTTTATTTAATTTCCGGGGTAGACTGTTCTCACAAGGCATGAAACAGACTCTCGCTACTGAGTGCTGACAATATTCACTTCTGTATTTATATACGCTCTATTTCATATTTTCAACACATTAAACATAGTATACCTTAAAGTATATATATATATATATATATATATATATATATATATATATATATATATATATATATATATATAATTTAGGTTCTTTTCGTTTTGTTTATTTTTTTGTTTTGTTTTTGTTTTTTTGTTTTCAACGTGGAACAATAAATTAGTACGGAAAATTTGATCGTCTTTTTACAATGAAAAAATACATTTACTTGGAAATTCATGAAAACATCAAATAGTTGTTGGATGTTAATGAAACTTTCGGAACTTATTTAAAATGAATTAAATTATTTTTAAACGTTTTTTAGAAAATATTCGTAATAACTTTGACATCTTACTCTCACGTATTTAATTTTATGAAATTTCAAGAAATTCTTTTTGCAGAATTTAATGTTTATATTAGATATAAGCACAACTCCTCAGAGAATATAAATTATGAAATCGTTTTGTATAAACTGTACTACCATTCACAGAAAATTTGTTCTGAATTGTAAAATAAAAATGCAATAAAACTAAAACATTATTTAATTAGAAAAACTTTCAATTGCTTTTATGAGTAAAATATATTATAGACACCAAGTTTTTTAACAACAAATTTTCTCGCAAAATGTTTCGTAAAATTATCCAGCTGATTCTTTAAAAGCCATGAAAATGTACATTCATAAAACAGCGAAAAACTTTTTGAATAACTATAAATTACTATTTCAATGTTTATCTGTGATTTTCATTTGGTTGGAAAAGTAAAGACATCAACAAAATAGTTTACTCAGTTCATAAGAATTAACAAAATTTCACTCATTACATATTCCAACTATATTTCAGTTGATGACACCCTTTACCAGTGATGCACTTAAGCACATAACTTTTCACAAAGTTACCTAAAATTCCAAACAAACGATGATGCCATGAAGAATCCATTTAACAACTTTTCATGTATGGTTTAGATATTAGGTTAAATGATGAGTTATTCAATTACTAATCGCATGTTTCATAATAAACAAATATCTATTACACTAACAACAGCTGGTGATATTTCCTGACATCGTATGAAATCATGTAATAAATTCTTTATTTTCTCGTCTTTTTCAAGGCTGAATAATGTCAATAAATATTCTAAATGTCTTAACTTGCTCAATTGCTAAAGATTGTATTTGTCTCAACGCCTGAATTTTATTGACTTTACTATTCAGGTGTTTAGACAAAACGTCAATTAAATGTGTATGGATTATGGAAAATTATTTATCTCAGAATTTTGGACAGCTGAAATTTCACTTCTACACCTAGGTAAGCAACAAAAATGACGCAGATTGAAAAGATATCTAGGGGGTAAAAAGAAGCAAAATAAGTTTGTTTGAATATCAATAAATTCATTGTCTAATTTGTGATATATAATGCAACATGAAAAATAAAGCTACTCTAGCATGTTATGTGAGTTTAGAAGTAACCTTTTTAGTAAAAATTATTGAGGTTTAAAACGTCAGCTGAAAAATATACCTTCCCAATGTGTTTTGATAAAAACAAATCAACTAGGGAGAATTGGTCATTATCAGTGACGCAACAGCCTTAAATATAATTCCTTTGCGTATTACGAATCGAAAAACAGCACTAATTTCAAAGAAATATATTACCAAAACAAACATGTTCATCGTTTATCATCGTTCGTTTGGAATTTCAGGTAACTTTGTGAAAAGTTATGTGCTTAAGTGCATCACTGGTAAAGGGTGTCATCAACTGAAATATAGTTGGAATATGTAATGAGTGAAATTTTGTTAATTCTTATGAACTGAGTAAAACCGTTTTGTTGATGTCCTTACTTTTCCAACCAAATGAAAATCACAGATAAACATTGAAATAGTAATTTATAATTATTCAAAAAGTTTTCGCTGTTTTATGAATGTAGATTTTCATGTCAGTTCAAGATAAATGCAGAAATATTTTGGTCAGTTTCTCATTAATCACCATGTAAAGATAAATGATATCAATCTAAACGTCATCAACATTTATTATAATTTTTAAAATCAATGTACAGACCACGTGTTGAAAAAATAATATCGGATTACTGAGAATTAATTTAATTCCTACCTCTTAATTTAACGGTTTTTATACCTTGTCCTGCGCGTGGACAATGTAGTCTTCTGTCAAATGTTTTTAGCTCGCATAATTGTCATGCAGACATTTAAGGATTGTTTAATGTCGTAAAGTTTACACATCCAGTACTGATCTAACGTTCTTTTACTCATCTATGGAATGTCATTTATGAACATAGAAAAAGTATTAACTATATTGATGTTTTCAGTTCGACTTTCCTTTAGAAGGAAACAAAAATAATCATCTTCAAGAAATGAAGTAGTGAACATAAAGATCAGAAGGATGTTTTAAAAAGTCTAAATATGAAATAACTTTTTATTTTAAAACTTCATGAACATTTTATCAAGTAAAAAAGGATATAATGGTAAATTATATAATTCCAAAATATAAAGCTCAATAAACTTATTTTGATAAAGTTATAAGAATTATTATATAATATTCGAAAACAAAAGATAATCAAAAACATTAAAATGATTAAATAAATCCATTATTTTGCATTATTGAATTTCTTTATAGGGTAAGAATATAAAATCGGGTATTTTACTAAATTACACCGACTCTTTACTGGCTCTTGCATTGTAAACATGGCGAAAAAATTTGTGACGTCATTAAAACATAGAAAACTAATAGTCGAGTTACGTAATGAAGATAAACTCTCGATTGGGAGTATTTCAAAGTGTGTGGGGAAATCTAAAAGTTTTATTAATAGTATTTTTTAAAAACCTTGAGAAAATTTGGTCATATGAAGAAAGAAATCACCTGGTAGGCCTAGGAAACTACTGCAAGGGAAGAAAGATGGATTGTAAAAAATAAAAAATGATCGATTTGCGACAGCAACCGCTATCTCTGAAAATGCTAATACTAACCTTGGTATTAAAATATCAAGGCACACTATTTCCCGAAGACTTAATGAAATAAGACTGAACAGTCGAGTAGCCTCTACGAATCCTTACATTTCTAAAAAGAATCAAATGAGCCGATTGAAATTTTCCACTGAACACGTCAAATAGATAAAACAGTGGGATTGTGTTCATTTCAGCGATTAGTCAAAGTTTAACATGTTCTGTTTAGACGGGAGAAGTTTCGTTCGAGGCAGTCCTAAAGAACGATATTTGCTTCAGTGCACTAAAAGCAGCATTACATTTGGAGGAGGAAGTGTGATGGTGTTTGGCATGATTTTTTTAATAGTTGCTGGTACATGACCTCTCGTTAGGCTACACGGTAAAATTAACGCAACTGTATACAAAGAGATATTGAAGAAACATGTACCTAATTTAAGAACTGCAATTAATTAACCGGCTGTATTTATGCAAGATAACACGCCATGTCACACAGCGAATTCTGTTAAGACATTTCTTTCTGAGGAGGATGTTCCTGTTATGGAGCGGTCTACTCAAAGCCCAGACATCAATCCTATTGAGAATGTTTGGAAGTTACTAAATGAAAAAGCTAAAGAAAATAATCCAACAAAGATCGAAGAACTATGTACTAATTTGAAATGAGAATGGGAGAAAATATCCGCTTATGAATGCAAGACATTAATACGCTCATGTAGAAAAATGTCAAGCTGTTATTAAAAGAAAAGGTTTGCACATCAAGTACTAATAAATTATGAAATCTATTTTCATTTGGATATGATGTATTCATTATAATAGTATGATTTTGTTAATCGTTTTGATATTTTTTACCTTAATTATTTCGAATGTTATATGATAATTTTTATAACTTTATCAAAATAAGTTTATTGAGTTTTATATTTTAGTAATTTTATTTTACATTTATATTTTAGTAGTTTTATTTTACATTTAGACTTTTTCTTAACATCGTTCTGATCTTTATGCTCGCTACTGTATATTTTGCAATTCCCATTCTGATATGATAGATTTTCGGTGTTCATAGATGACATCCATAAAAACTGGACTAAAATATTTCTTTCTATCATCAGTGACCAATTTTTATAAGTGATTATCAGTTGAATATATCAAACGTGCTTGGGTTCATCAGATAAACGCATTTATTGTAGACTGTTCATGTAGTATGGCAACATATGCACTTTGAAGAGAAAGTGAATCTGTTGACGCACAATCTCTTTTACTTTCATACATTTTTAATATTAAATTAATATGTTCCATTGATATGGTGTATCAGTGTGTAAAGTTAACGGTAGGTGGCACCACCCTTCTTTAAAAATCCCTGATCCGTATCACTTGTTCTGTGACATCTGGCGAGTCAGCGGGAACACTTTCTAGGACGCTCATGGAAAACGATATGGATTATTGGAGGTTGAACAGACATGTTAGTAGATACAAAGCAGATGCAACATTTTGTGTCTGAAACTAGGAAAGCCATAACGTCTGCCATAGATAGTTATCTAGCTGTTCATGGTTTTTTACCACGACCAGATGCAACAAAAGACAAGCGATACTGGTTAAGATCACATCCACATTCAATGCAAAAAGTACCAGTAATAAGAAAAAGAAATGATATATTGACACTTATGAAAACTCACTCTTACATGTCGATATTGTTATAATGGTTTGTTCTAGGACAAGAAAAAACTTGGTTTTAAACAGTTACAACGTCAGAAACACACATTCAATTACTTTTTAAACAGCCATGTTGTAAATGACAAAATCTAATTAAATTGATATGTAGAACAAAAATTGTCTCATGCGAATCATTTAATTTTTCTAGTCACCATTGTTATTTTGGAAAATTTTTTTATTTATTGAAGAGGGTCAGGGTTTTTTTTATAAGCGTTTCACCCTGAGCAAGGCATGTCACTGCCACTACTGTGCAGGGGGCTACATAGAGTGAAGAATGGATGATTAAATATAGGAAATGTCAGAGGGTGGGTGATAGGCGGGTAAGGATACCGAGAATGGTTAAATATAGGAAATGTCAGAGGGTGGGTGATAGGCGGGTAAGGATGCCGAGAATGAGGGTTGGGTAGATGCGAGTTTTCTGAGAATAATTGGGAGTTAGTGTGATAGGAGGTGTCTATTGACCCTACATTTAAACACCTGTCGGGAAAGCAGACTTGTGGAAGGGAATTCCACAGGCGGGAATCGCGAGAAAAGAAGCTGTTGGAGTAGAATTTACGGTTAAATCTTATATGTTTAACTTTAAAAGGGTGGGACCTAGTTGCTAATCTAGTATCTCGTGCAAATCCGTGCTTAGGCGACACCAGTGATCTAAGTTCATCGGAGCAGAAGCCATGAAAGTACTTGTAGAAGAGGCACAGGGAAGCCACATCACGCCGGTGAGAGAGTGGTTGCAGCCGGTCTGCCAAATCAGTATCAACCACGTTACAGATCCTCCTTTGTATTTTGTCAAGAAGCCCAAGGAGAGCAACAGGGGCACCCGACCAGATATAAAGCTTTTTCTCAAAACTCTGAAATAACTTATTATTTCTAATTATTCCGAAGATTATCTTTCTAAAATTGATATTTTTAAAAATTTTAAATGCACTTTACATTTCTGTAAATACTTTCACGCATTTAAGCTTGTAGAGTTCATTTGCAAATATTAGTTAATTACGTCGTCTAATTATATCACTTCATATTGAATTATATTTTGAGTTTGGGCAAAGTTTTATTTTTAGTTGTTTTTGTCTCCTTGGTGAATTTATGATAAATCTTTTGACAGAGTAGTATTTGTTTATCTACTGAACGACTAACCCAGAGCTTTAGGAATGTTATCGGAATCCCTGTGATAAATGAAAGAAGCGTAGACGTAGAAACAAAAGCAATGTGGACATTTGCATTGAACCACAAAAGCATACAGGTAAATAAGTAATTTTACATAAATTTAGTGTAATTTTACATAAATTTAGTGTTGACGATGATGCAACCAGCAGTGATTGCAATAACAATGTACAATGTAATGTACTGATTGATTAGTACAAAACGCTATAATATAGAAGAAAGCGAAATGCTGAAAACCTAAACAATTATTTTTTATTAACCATATCCCATGCTATAATATATTGTGTTATAACTTACTATAATATCATTTCGCTTTTTAAAATATCTTAGTAGCTTCAAACCCTTTTTTTCTTTTTAACTTTAAACATTTGCAATATACAAGTTGCAGCATAATACAAAGAATAGCCATGTTAAAAAATTAAAAATATCACTTTTTTCATATCAATATATGAAAATATATGTCAGAAATATAAATTTAATCGTGCCTCGTCTATAAATACTTTCACGGCTCCTGCTCCGATAAAGTTAGATCACTGGTGCCCCCTAGTTATGAATTTGCACGAGATACTAGATTAGAAACTAGGTCCGACTTTTTTTACAGTTAAACAGATAAGATGTAACCGCAATTTCTACTCTAACAGCGTCTTTTCTCACACTTCCCGCCTGTAGAATTCCCTTCCATATACTTGCATCTCCGACAGCTACAATCTCCAGGAATTTAAATGTAAGATCAACAGACACCTCTTATCACACTAACTCGCATCCATTCTCTCAAACACCTGTCTCCTTCCGACATTTCTTATAACTAACCACTCTTTCTCATCACTTTCCCCTATGTAACCCCCTGCGTAATAGGAGCAGTGGAATGCCTTGCTTGGGGTGAAACGATTAAAAGAAATTACGTTTGATCAACTTAAGGAGGGCTTGGAGAATGGAAAGCAATGCGTGACATATTTAATGGACATGACTAGATGGATTGCAAAGCAGGGTTTAGGAATGATAACAGGGGTGTTATGAGCTACAAACGATAGGGAAATGTTGAAGGCCATGATCGTCTACATCATGAAGGAAAACGGCACATAGAAAAAGAACTTAAATGATGAAAAAACTTATGAACTATATTGTACGAGAAAAAGACAAAGCATTTCATGTCAATAGGTACAAGTAACTATGTATGCCATTATCTCGATACTATGACATACAGATCGCCTTTTTTGTGTGAGCTTGCTTGTAGGAAATTATAATTTACAATATGAAAATTTAGAAAACATAATAAGCACAATTTATAGTATATCAATAATAATATACCGAATGCTGTTGGCATAAGCTATTTCTGAAGGGGAATAGGAAAATGGGAAGCAAATAGGCGAGTAATCAACTATGTACTGATCAAAAAATACGAAAAGCCGCTAAAATGTAGCCGTAATATATGCAAACTACAAAATTATTACATAATCCCACAACTTTATATCATAAAATACTTGAAAATTATAAAGAATATCCAGAAATAAGTGAACTTCATAAAAAAGTCATTAGAATATTGGAAAGTGAAAATAACTGCAAAAAGACAGAAAATCAAAAGAAAATTAGATATCTTTTCCCAAAAGAATATTTTTCCTCAAAATATTCGTCATGTCATTGATTTTGCTGCACTATGTATTAAAACTGTAGCGTAGATGAGGTATTCACGACATAGTGGGAAAAACTTTTCCACCGAAAAACAAATACGGGGAAACTCCTAATAAGTTGATGTAGAATGAAGTTTAAACCAAAAAGTCCAAAAGTCTTTCTCTTAGGAAAAGAAAATTGTATCAAAACATAAATTTTGTACTTGGTTGTCAAAGGATCTCTACAGTATAAGAAAAATCAATGAAAAGTTTAGGTCGGTGGTATAATTAATCCTTAAAAGATACCAACCAAGTAAAAGAAACATCCATTTAATTACAAGAAGATCTCCATAAGAAAGATCTTTGTCCTCTAAAAGGAAAATACAAGGTACTGTGCTTAGATCATGTACACATTCCAAGGATAGTATGGCCCCTACTTGTAAACAAATTTGGAATGAGTACAATTGAGTCAGTGGAAAAAAGTTAATCAAATATATCCGAAAATAGTTGGGTTTGCCTCCAGGTTTGTTTGATATTGCATTGTACTGCAGGCAAGCAAAGCTAAAGTTGCCATTTCAATCAATTGTGAAAGAGTATAAATCCGGAAAAACAGACTTCAAATGATGCTGGATGACTCCAAGGATAAAGCAGCAAAAGCATTAAACCCTACATTAAAAATAAGGAAAAATTGAAAGGTCTGAGAAATTATAACAAGTGATAAAGACAATCTAGCTTTCAATGAAGTCATCTGATACACTCAGTCAAAGAAACAAGGGTTAGGACTAAATGAAAGGCAAAGGTGGTCGAAAACTTCTGGTAAATATCGCCGAGACATGGTCCTCCAAAATGTTAGGAACGAAGAAGATAACAAACGGCTCGTAAAAGAGTAGTACAACAATTCTAACAAGGCCAGTGGACAAACTGGGAGAAGGCTCTGCAGAAATCTATTACTTGGAAGGACACTTGGCAGATGGCTCCACTGAGTTTGAGTTTTTAATACGTTCCACATATGATCTGCTATCATCTAAGAACAATCTTGTTAAATGGAAGAAAGAGCGCAATCTTACTTGTCCCCTGTGTAAGGAAAATACACAAACATTAGAATGTGTTCTTAGTACCCGTAAAATATCTCTTGTCAATGGAAGTTATACCAATAGTGTTTTGGATGAGCCTGTTAAAATTATAAAGAAATATACGAAATCTGAGTCATCTAATTCAACCCAGAAATTTCTTGCAGAGGAAGACATATATGTCGGTTCAAAGCAAACAAGCAAATTTCAAGCTATACCCGGACAAAATCTCATTAGTTCTACTGGCATTCGAAAGATATCTACAGATCTTCCAGGTTGGCGTAAGGATTACCCCAAGATAATATCAAGTCAAGGTATGCGACCAGATATTATTCTTCTATCAAGGGTGAACTATAAAACTAATAAATATGAAAATCTAAAATTAATGCTGGTAAAGGAAGGGTATAATGTAATTATTAGAGCAGTAGAAATTAAAGCAAGGGGTTTCGTCGCAGACACTCTGTACCAACGTCTAGGCCAAATTGGAATCAAAGAGCGTAATAGGGCCAAAAGTATAAAACGCCTAATAGATGTAACTATAAATAGTTCTATGTGGATATGAAAAAAATAAATATTCCTTGGAGCGTTTCAGCAAACATGGAGACATGACAGATCGTGAATGCGTAATGAGGTTCACGTTGCATTCTCAGAACGCGAGATTTGCTGTTATTTTTTCGTAAATCTAATTTCGCCGTTATTTATTTGAATTAGTATATCTACAACACACTAGTACATCGTTATAACAGTGAAAGTGATCACCCCAAATTAGTTTAAATATAAATTCGAGAAGAAGACATTAAAAGAAATTCAAGGAAATCATATGCTGCAGAAAGGCTCAGTGGAAATGTTATTGGCATGAGGAGTATTACACATTCAGCTAGCTTTAGGTTAACTTCAATTACTTTCAATTAGTTTCATTCTAATCTAATGACAATAAATTGTAAGGCGTCGACATTTAGGTTTACATTTCTCTTCACGTTATTTGTCACTTTTGGTAGAACTCTTATTTTATCTCTTACCTTTCTAGTTCTCCTTCATAATCACTATATCCCACTTTAATGGCAATATCCAAAATTTAAGGCACAAAGTATTTATGGAAATATGTATAACTATTGTTTTGTGAACAAAAGCAAACAACACACATTGATTCGAAAAAACAAAACAAAGGAAATTGATTTTCAGGTATTTGTCGACAATTCGTGCAACAAATGTTTTAAATTTATTAAATAAATAAATTTGCTCAAAGTAATATCTTTAATAAATGAATTTACAATGATCATCTTATACTTCATTTGGTAGGTGTTATTTGATTTAATAATATGAGATCCAGCGATTAACATTCGAAAGTACTAGCGTCATTGGCATAATAACGACAAATATAAAAATGATAATGCAGTTTCAGCAATAGAAACTAAATCATATCTCTGTTCTGCTATAGTTTTCTTTCTATACATATTATAGACCAATGTTTTATTACTTATGTCAATGGCAGGATATCGTAAAACAATGATTATTTCGGACATAATGTCGTTGCTTAGAAGTATAATTAGGTGTATTTCTAATAGCCCAGTCTTGATATCTGTTTCCTCTGAATTCATTTGTATATTTTTCATTGCTTAATTGTTGTCCTAGATTCCAGCAGCTGAGCCGAATGTAGAAATACAATGGCGGCATTTATCTTATCTTGAAATTTAATTGCTGCCACGGACACAATCTGCTTATTTCGTTATGCAACTTGATATTTAAAAGGTTAGGTACTTCTGTCGACTGAAAATTTTTAAAGTTTCGAAGTGAAATAATAACATGGAAATTAATACCAAAAAGAAACAAAACATCTTTGTGAATTTACACCAAACAAATATATCAAATTTTAAAAAAATATCCGTTTGATTTGCACTTAAATTGATTTTATGGAATAAGTAACTGTAACAATGGAAGAGAAATCGGGAAGCCGATTTCAAATTCCAGTTGACCAGTTGAATTTGTTGTATATATTTACGCGCAAATACCCTTGGGAAAGGTATTAATTCCGTCCAGTTATGGGTTAAATAATAGGACAGATTGTGTTCTCTATATATTATACTGCGGGATAATCTTCTGCCCAGTCAGTCATGTCTCGAAAGAATTTTTTCTTGCTGACACAGATCGCACCTATCACGAAAATTCCTCGGAATTCGGGCTGAACCTATCAGTCTCCAGCTAATTACAGGGTTCAGCCCATCTTCCTTCATTTTCCAGAATCTCAGTGAAAAGGCTGTCTGGTATTTTTGACCTGGGTTCGAAAACAAATATCTGTGATTGTAATATGTCTGCTTAAAAGGTCCCTTGGACATGCCAATATACCAATATAGGTCCGGTAATTATTCTTCTAATATTAAATTACCCAAACTAGCAACTACATCCGAATTTTAGAAAGGAATTCATTAGTAAGTGCCGCCATAGAGCAAAATTTGTGAACATTTAAATTTTAAATTCTAATTTTAGTATTTAAGAGATTAAATATAAATTTAATTGTTTTTGATAAATTAATTTAATTTTTAAATTGTAATTTTAACCCTTCTACTTTCCTCTTCCTGTCTCCTTTGATTATGTACCTTTATAAATTATGGATACTAATTTAACCCCAGATTTCTTCTGCAAGTATATATATCTTTTTCACAACATAAATTTTATAAATTTTTATAAAATGTTTTTAAAATAATTTTTAGAAAAATTTTTTAAACTAAATTTTATTTTTATTTTTTATTTTATTTTTATATCTAGATTTATCATTAATTAAATTAACTTAATTAAATTTAATTAAATCATATATCTGCTTTTCCCCCTAAATATGTTTTTTCTAAAAATATTTTTTCTAATATTTTAACCCATTTATAAACGCTAGTTTTGTTTGACACGTATCGAGCGTCTCTAAAATATGGAAATTTTTCTTTTTTTTCTTTTCTTTTTCTTACCCATTCCCTCTTTTTCCTTCTGTTTTGTTTAACCCAATTCTCAATTTACCACTACTTCCTATTCCATCCTTAGCCCCTTTCCCTCTGTAATGCTAGACAAAGCCAAATTTTCCAATTTATTTCACTTACAACTCTATCTAAAATTAAAATTGTACAAAATCTAAAAATAGACGTTGATTGCTAAAAATATTATTACAAAAAGGCAATACATCTTCGATTCTGGTGGAAAGGCATTTTTGTGAGCAATGTTAATTTCACTAAAGAAAATAGCCAGTTTATGAATTCAAACATATATACCCACTGAAAATATTATTTGCAGTAATAAAAATAATATTAAATAAAAATTATAACATTTGAATAAATAAATTAGTTTTTAAATGTTTCGTTTACGAAAATAAAGCTAGCAGAAATTTCGAAATTTTTCAAAATTAGATATGCATTTCTTAAGTAGGTAGTTGAAGCTTAGTGATATAATTTGTAGGAAACATCACAGAAATCATATGCAGACAGAATATGGGAATAAAGCTTTCGTTCCTGTCGGGAAGCGCTTTTTATTAGCGGGACTTTTCGACTTGTTGGATGTCAATGTTAACAATGTCTTCTCATTTCAATCTTGTTTACACTCTAAAAATGATCTATAGATTAATAAGATTTTTTTAATAATATTTTTATTTCTTGGCAGGTTTACAAAATGAATTATTAAAAATCTTTTAAAATTATATGGCCGTTGGTACATAAACGTATAACTCACTAAAATAAAATATATGATAATATATATGTGCTTGTTTGTGTGTATACGTTCATGTTTAAGTAATATCATCAGGAATTGAGTAGTTCGGCATTCTACAGGCTGAATATTGTGGGACAGCCACATAATTATCGACGTGTCTACTTCAAACTTTAAGTCCCAAATAGGCAGTAATATATGCGTATTGTTTTATTTTTTTTTTATGTTTTTTGTTTTTTGTTTTTTGGGTTTGGTTTGTTTTGTTTTTTTTTTTGTTTTTTTTTATTTTAATCATTTCACCACAAGTAAAGCAAAAAAATAAAAAATAAAAAAACAGTGGCAAGGAGTTACTGAACATGAAGAAAGAAAACATTAAGGAGAGAGAACCATAACAAACAGGAATTAAGAAGACAGAATATAAAGAGTGACATTGCATTTAAATTTTCGAAGATAAAATTTGACTGGAAAACAAAGAGCCAAAATTGTGATAGAAAATGCTGTTAGTATAAAACTTCCGGTTATATTTAGTCATTTCAACTGTAAAATGATGATACCTTACTGTCAATTTAGTACTGAACTGATGTTTCATGATGTCTAAGTACGAAAGAGGAAAGTGTCTCAAAACAATTAGCATGAAATCATTTATAGAAAAAAAGACGTCTTTGCAGATACTTCTTTAAATTTTACCAAGAATCTCTAAATCCATAGCAGAAACGCCAGACTTAGTGTGACATGATAATTAAAGACATGAAATAATGTTACGTTTATAAACAAGTAAGATAGACTCTGACTAGAAAAGTTGTCTAGCACGACACAGTGAACCAACTTTCCTTGCAGCAAACCGATCATCTTTTTCAATATATATCCACTTCATGTCAGCAGAAAGTGTTAGCCCGAGAAAACGCAAGGAGTCACTAACTTGGTGCTTAGCATCAGATATGCTGTTAGAAGCCAAAATTGGTTCTCCCAAACGATTAAAAGAGAACAATTTTGTTTAAGAAGTTTATTCTTGTCCCAGTTATCGACATACCGAAGGTCATTTTTTAAAACTTATCATTAAAAGAAGAGTAAATAGTTGTCTCATCAGTAGAGGTACCAAGTTGAGAACAGATAACAAAAGGAAACTTGTTGATGAAAATTCGGAACAACGTGGGCCCAATCTGGGGGAAACCTGTTTAATGCAAAATGATCTAGAAGAGTGATCCTTTCAGACAATATTTTTCGTGATTTGATAAAACTAAATGAGATCGAAATTTAATCTAGAAATACCATAACATCTCAAATTGTGAAGAAAACAAACACGAGTTTCACTGTTCCTTTCTAAATTTTGATAAACTCTTTCAACAATAAACCTATTAGCAGTTGTACAGTTTAGAGAGAATTGAAACTATTTTAGGAAAAAATGTTTTAAGGGCTATTGTATTATACCAACAAGTTCACATAATTTGTGGGTATCCAGTTTAGAGATGGTAGCAGAAAGATAAATAAATAAAATGAAAAAATATTTAAAGTAATACATATAGTCCAGGTGAGTCAAGAGTGGAATTGAAAGAGAATGCACGAGCAAACCATTCTGTTTTATCAGCAGAGGTTAGCACCTAAAATTGAGAGAAGATTTAAAGTTTAATACAATATTACAGATCTGCCTGTACTCACGAGGACCAAATATGTTAGAGTCTACACAGTGGTTCATTCTGTCAGCAAACAGAGAGATAGTCTCTTTCTGAACACGTCTACAATTACTATGAAAAGATACAGACAGGCATCTAATGTGAACGTAACCATCACGCTGATACAGCTGAAAAATATAATTCCTGCAGACTATAGAGGCTAAACAGGTATGTAAACAAAGAAGAAAATTGTAACTTCGTCTGTATTTCCGAAAAGATAAAAAATCGTTCCTAATGTCTTTAGCCAAAGAAGAAAATTGTGACACAATTTTCGGTAGGATGGTTAAAAGTATCAATCTATGGGGTGTATCGAAGAAAGCCAGGAAATTAATCTCAGTCAGGACGCTGGTAACAAAAAGAAGTTTTGTGAAAAGGAGGTACCTGTACAACTCAAGTGATAAGAACAAATATTGCAACATGATCCGAATTGCCAAAAGTAAACATTTGCGATCCGTTACAAGGTAAGGAATAAATCAAATAAAGAAAGTGCTGCTTAGAACTATTACGGAAACGAGTAGGGAAATCCAATATTTAACTGAGAGGCTGAAAAACTATAAGTCAAAATCAGTAACATTAGAGTGATTAAGCCACTTGATTAGCATTAGAATCACCACCTGAGAGTGATTAAGCCATTAAAATCACCACATTAGAGTGATTAAGCCACATGATGAGCATTGAAAACACCACATGGTGATTTTAATACTCATGGCTTAATCACTCCAATGTTTCTGATGTTGACTAATGTTTTCAGTTTTTCAGTCTCTCAGTCAAATAGTGGATTTCCCTACTCGTTTCCGTAATAGTTCTAAGCAACACTTTCTTTATTTGATTTATTATTCACCTCATATCCTAGCTCTTGTTACGGATCGTAGAACTTTATTTTTGGCAATATAAAATTCTTTTCACCAAGTATTGATATATGGAGTCTAATAGTACTGATGAGCTGATACAGCGCAACAGATCTGTCTGCGGATGACTATTTACGCTCTCACACCCTGATTGAGCACTCTGGAAGAATGGTAGACTTTGAAAAACAGTAGCTATTCTGGCATATACGCATCGCTCATTCAGTAATGGACTAGAGCACTCTGGCTATTGGGCGGGTATAATGAAAATATGCACGCTAAAAAAGTCTGCCTTCTTCTACCGAACGCCCATTGTCCAGGGGTAGAATCGCCGACTGACGCCAATTCGGTCGGGTTTCAATGCTGGATTAAAAAGCAATCGGAGTCTAAACGTACTGATGAGCTGTGATACAGCGAAACAGATCTGTCTGCGGATGACTATATATATATATATATATATATATATATATATATATATATATATATATATAAAAGGTTTCTGTAAAGTATTTTTATACGAATATATATAATGAAAAATCCAACTAAATCATGGTACGAGTCGTTAACTATACGGACTCGGATTTGGCTCGCCCTTGTAAAAGTTTACAAGTGAAAAGAAGGAAAAACATGTTGATCTGATCGGACCCCTGAGCTATACCAAGTTTACGCCGTTAATTCTGGAAGACATACATATCTTATTCTTCCCGCGAGGTGCTAAGTTCGATATTACTGCTTCTATCGAGTTGTTACTGTTACCAAGCCCTGGATCGAAGGGCTTATAGTCAGTAACACCGGCCATATGGCCTGCATGACACGGGTGTAGCTGGATGAGAATTCTCATGTTCATATTACTCCCAGCATGTTGCCTCTTATTATGTCTGAGTGTCGTCGAGGAGACCAACAGATGTACCACAATACCAATAACTTGTTGAAGGCCACCATCGTAGTCATAATAGTGAACAGGAACGAAAACCATATGATTATTTTCAAAGTTATCATCGAGGCTGAGAGCGGTTTTATTATCATTATATTTTGTGTTTTTTCTTAAGTTGAACCTATGTACATTGTTTTGGAAATATACTGATTCTATTCACTTGAGTATATTTTTTCCTTATATTAGCATTTTGATTTGAATTACCTGGCGATCACACATACACACGCATTTAGGCTATGCTGTACACAATGCATTGTCGTGAGACATGTTATCTAAGATAGCAATGATTGACGAGCTGTGTTTAAGTATTTGTGAGGACGCCTATGGTGACAGCTGAATGCAAACAATACATTAGGAGGAGAAAAGGATGGGCGGTTGGCACACAATTGTAGCTCTATGATGAAATGCTACTTATACCGGACTCAGTCAGAAAAACACTGAACCAGACTGTTCATCCGTCTGCCCAATTGAGGCACGGAAACTAAAAGTAATCGAGAATTGCATGCATCGTAGAAATATTAAAAAGGCAGCTGATGAGATATTTGGCATATGCACTTTTATTCCTTTATGTATTAAACGATTTGGATCTCATTGTATAAGGATATATTTAATTATTACACAAGGATCGATCAGTTCAAAATTTTCCGAAATCAAACTTTGTCACTTTACCCTTACAAATACACACACACACGTGTGAGTGTTAGTGAGTGTGTGTATATGTGCGCGTACATTAAAATTCTTAATTTATTTGAGACAAGAACACATTTTATGAAGCAGCAAACATATATTTCTTGTTAATGGTAGCGAATACTTTACACGATAATATATTATAAATAGTTTTAGTATATGCAATTTTTAGATACAATGATATATGGTATTGTTTCTCTAAGCTCTGTTTAGTATATCACAATGTTAATTGAGGAAAACATTTACAAAAATAATGTGTTACGGCAATTCTAACTATTGTTAATCTCGATGTTCTACCATTGCTTTTAACGGGAATCGTATACCAATAAGCAACATCGGCTAAATCTACGCAACTATCTTAACCACCGAGCAGACTAACACAAAAATATTTACATATACTAATTGAAACACTGCTTTGCTGAAAAGTAATATTTTATTGCACGCTGTTCAAAATATTGTCATAAAGATTTGATGAAATTGATATATTTTTCAACTTCAAAGCGCTTCAATAGACAAATACATTTTATTCATATTCCCCAGCAGTGAACAATTTGTAGGACAAAATCTGCTACCGAATTATTCTGCAGATTAGTGAAATTCTAATGTATAATTCTTTCTTGTTGTGAAATAGCAAACAAAGAAGTATTTTCTGCTGCAAAAATAAATATTAAAAAGGTAACTGTTTTAGGTTAAACGTTTTGTGCTATAAAATTTTTGTAAGTATTTGTATCATTTTACATTCAGAAGAGTCTTTAATGAGTCATGCAATTATTTACTCAGTAGCGATCCAAAAGTTATTATTTCTGACGTAACACGGGACAATTTTGCTATGAAAAATTATAAACAGTTATCAGATATAATTTAACTGTGACTTACCAATATAACCTTAAATCGAATTTAAGCAAACGAATTTAAGCAAAATGTATAGTTTTCATATATTCTCTAAATTGCATACCTATTAATGCGAAAGAACAAATAAAAAGATGGTACATTTTTTTGATGAACCTTATCATTAAATTCCTTGGAAATTCTTTACAAATAATCAATCATTTGAAACAGATACAGGACAAGAGTCAATGATGAGTTTGACAAATAAACGATAGTTATTTTAATGCTACAAATCGTATTTTTCTTAAATGCCTACTATAATATTAGATGAGAGTATATAAATAGACAAGCCAGAAAGATGTTTTATAAACGCGCATATGTTCCTTTTCTTTTAAATTGTGCACGTACTTAACTCGATGCAAACTGATCTCACTTAGAATTAAATCATGATGTAAATTAATCAAACATAGCAGAAATTAAAAAGCAATAATACATTAAATAAGACATTTACTACCTGACTCTCTTAATGCCGAACTGATACATTATTCCTACATCTACAAACATTTATTTTCATTCTCTTCAGAATCACGGATCATTTCTTTGTATTTATTTATCTGTTCCTCTGTTTGATTATTTTTATTTGACAATAATTCATTCTTTCATTTGTCTTTTATTTTTTCATTGTGAAAAATATAATTTCAAGTATCCGTCTATTTACTCTGGTGGTCTTATTAAATGATCCACTTCTTTCACCTTCTCCTTCTTCTCTTCCATATTTCTCTACAAACAATTTTCGCTTTATGTTTAAACTTACTATCACTCTGGAATAAAAAACACATTCCTTCACAACCTCTTACTTTCTTTCACACTCCCCCCTATCTCTATCTCTCTCTCTCTCTCTATCTCTCTCTCTCTCTCTCTCTCTCTTCTATTTTCCTCCAGTTTATTTTCACCTTTTATTGCACTTACTTTGCGTCTATTTTCTATACTCTATTTTGTGTTGTTTTCTCTCAGCTTTTTTCCTCCTCATTTTACTCGCTTTCATTTCTGTTATTGTTTACACTCTTAATGAAAGAGATAGGTGTGCTCTCTTTTTCTGGATTCTCTATAATTATATATTCATGATTTGGTGTCCCAGTCATTCGCTAATCTCTTTCGCCTCAACGCTTGTAACATTACATCAAAGCATACGCCACTTAACACGCAAATCCAGTATGTTCAATATGTTCTCAGAAACTCGGATTAAATAACAAGTTGACATTCATCTGACCTAATGCCATTCACTAATTCCCAGTGTCAATGTTCGTCAGAGTACAGATAACCCAAACAACTCGCACTGATCTATCATTCCCTAGCAACTCACTACTCTATAAAACACAATAATACCTTGTTCCTTCATAATAGAAATCAGCCAGCAATGTAAGCTCTAATAAAGCTCCTAATTGATTCTTGTCGAAAATCATAATTTTAATCATTAAATCAAGTTTGCATTCATCACATTAATACATACAAAACATTTCTATATTTTCTACATTCTTCTCAACGAGAATAAAAACGAGGATCTGTGAGACGAGTTTGGTGCAACAGAATGACTCGTTCTCAAAAGATCAAGAGATCATCAATAAAATGTGTCACTGAATAATAAAAAGAGAAATACCTCACGATATATGCATAGGGACAAACAAATAATTTAAAATTAAGGTTTTATTTAAGTCGTTATGCAGCAGCAATGAGTAAAATTAGTCGCATTAAGTAAAAGAAATTTTTCCACATAAGACTTTATCTTGAAATATCTATAAAATATTTAATATGCGTAAAAAAAATAAGAATAAGTATTATATTTGTTTTCCAGTGCCCGTTTCACTCGATTCAACTTTGACACATATCGTCACTGTGGACTGCTTCCAACTTCAACTTTGAGAAAATGCCAGGATATAACCAACGGAATCATATCTACCACACTGACAGTATGTAGTTCTTAATGGTTTAGACGATTGAAAGTAATTGAACCAATAGAACATACATGTTCTTCATACAGCTTATCAAAAAATTTCGAAAAGTAAAAAAATACAATAAAAATATGATATAATTTGTCAATCTAATTTAACAAAAACCTTGTTTGGATAAATATTGCTGACTAATTTTATCTTACTTAATTTCTAAAACTTGGATTTTTGACGTAATTGCATGATGATCGCTTTTTAGTTGTTAAATTTAGCCATTGAATAAAAACATCCAAATGTGTTTCGATAGAGATGAGATCATATATTTTTGGACTTGCCAGATTTTCAGTGTTGATGGAATAATTCCTTTTTCATGAATAAATAATTAAAAGATATCGTTTTATGCTTTGTTTTTTGTTTGTCGTTTGTATTCATTATTTTGCCTAGCAATGGATTCAATATAGAGATCTCTCAAATAGTTACTATAGAGAAGCTTAGTTTTAAAGGTGTTAATATTAACAAGCCACCTTTTACCCCGGTTAATAACAGACTGAATGTTATTTTTTACATCAACTGCCGATTTGATATAATCGAGCTGATTAGACTTATTATCGAGACCGGAGTAAATGGTTGAGTCATGTGCATAGATACCAAGTTGAGAGTTCATGCCATTGTAAAGGTCATTAATAAAATTAATTGCTTATTTGAAACTTGGATTTATAATGCTTACCTTAATTTATAACGTATACAAATGAAGGTAGAAAAGATTAAATGCTTACTTGCATTTTTAATGCTATGTCCCTTTAGGAAGTGGAAAGTTATACTTCGCTACAGATTCCTATTTTTATTATCTATAAATTTCTATAAATACTTCAGAATTTTGAATTCAGATTTATCTAGCTCCCGCACAAGGCTATAGAGTTTATTTAATAAACGAACGGAATAAAGCAATGAATAATTAACAATTCTTACGTAGTAATTATATTATTTAGCCTGGCTGTTAAATGGATTATTTTGATAGCAAAACTTGCATAAACTCAAATATATAGACAATGCTATATATATATATATATATGTATATATATATTCTCTGTTTCCTTTTAAGAAAAACTTTAAACACCGGTCATATTTCCGTAATAAATTTATTTCAGTCAATAATTGTTGTTGCCAACAATCACCGACTTCATCAGACGGAAGGCCCTATTCGACTTGTTTCATGTCGTATTACTACGGAATGAAAGTTCAGTCAAGGCCAGGCGGAGTGGGAGGCAACATAGGATAGCCCACTATAATAAGTATTTCCGTTTTCGTTTGCCGGGATATAGTGGGAGGAGAAGTTTAAAGTGAAAGAACAGGTAAATTAAAAATTCAATATTCAAGCATTTACTTTTATAAAGAATGCTCGATACAGAGAAGAGCTTAATATTGCACTTTTTTAATAACCATGAATTCCTCCTATATTTACAAAAATGAATCGTTTTCACCATTTATTTGAACATATCAGCTGAAGAAGAACAGTTCTGTATCGGAACAAGAAAATGTTTCTATATTTTTTGTATGTTAGTCTGTGTATGTGCCGCCATCCAGTACTACCCAAACATCAATTTATGCCCTGGATTTTTCCCAATCTCACCTTTACATATGGAAATTATACTAAAACTGACTAACATACATAATAAAAGTTCAAAGAAAACGGTTGAATTCCCTTCATTCTAACATCTTGTAACTTTGCACTACACATAAATAAATTCTAAAAAATATTCTGTTAATCTTTTGAAATGATTTGTGAGCTTCTTTGTGGTTGCCAACACTGTTTGTTTATAGATACGTAATTTAGAATAAAGCTCATTTCGTCTTTTTGCTTTGATAAACTCCATCTCAGGACGAAACGCGTAGGCGATTTAAAATACAGTTTTCCTCTTGTCTTTATCCGTAATTTACTAAATTTACTAAATGACAACCTACTCAATATAAAGCGACTGTGAGCATAAATAAATACTAAGTTCGCAGATGACATGTTTGAAGTCATTTAATAGGAAGCTGGTAACATTTCCTTTTTCAACACCATTCGACCGTTTTGAAGTGTATACTCATTTTCCAACAAATTGAACCTTAGCATTATATAACCAATTTCTCATGATTCCATCAGCATTGATTCTAAATTATTCTCGGTGTGCGCAAGAATGGTTTCATACTATACAAAATAATCAAGTCAGCCAATATTACTAGTATTTAAGATATAGTGCAAACATCTATCTATATGTAGTTTTTGTGTGAAGAATTCAAGACAGAAGCCAGCTAGCGAAATAACCTTCTATTTAGCTAATTGGCTTCTGGCCATCATAGCAGAAAGGCACCACAGAAGAGTATAAGAATCCCATTAAAAGTTCCATGATCCTTAGCGAATCAACAATTGTACAAGAAAAGCTGCAAATAGAAAACATGGTGACATAAAATCTTCTTGACAACCTCACTTTCCAAGCGACATAAAATCTTCTTGACAACCTCACTTTCCAAGCACAAGAACACACAATTTACACAAGCATAATTATACTTCATAATTTATAGTGTGGATGTGCGTTGTGGTGCAGTGGATTTCGGTTCGGAACGAGAAATCGGGGAGCCGAGTTCGAATTCCAGTTGAATTCATTGCATTCACTTACGCGCAAATACCATTGGGAAAGGTATTAACCCGTCTCTTCCCTCCAGTTATGGGTTAAATAACAGGACAGATTGGGTTCTATAGTCTTGGCTGGCAACCAGTCTACCGAAGAAAGCAATGGCAACCTACTGCGGGATAATCTTCTGCCCAGTCAGTCATGTCTCTTTCGAGACATGATCGTCCAAGCGTGTTTCACGTATGGCACTTAACTGACTGAGTTTATAGTTACATGTTTATAATAAGCGAGAACAAAAGAAAAGAATTAATTAAATCTGTAACTGTTGCCAGATATTATTCAGCTGCTGTGATAAAAGAACTTTTTGTAGAGGCCATGTAAGAAATATTTGAACAAAATATGTATGATGAAATTTAGAAAACAAGTTGAAAGTTTAACATATTTCTTTCTTTCTTAATGTTTTGATCTTTAAGGTCATTTTCAAAATAACTGTTACCATGTTACCATGGCAACACTCCTATTAACAACGCTGTCATTAATTCTAAATAATTAACAGTTATTAAAATTTTAAAAAAAGTATCCCTGTATAAATCATTGATATTTATATATTTGAGAATCATAGGGAGAACTAAAGTATGTATATCCAAAGGAAATAAGGAATTAAAAATATAATTTATCATATATAGTTTTTCGGTGTTAAGGAATGTATTGGATTTAAGTGAAACAGTTGAATAAAATTTTTATTGAGATCTGTAAACATTACTTATTATAATATTATTGTTACTATTATCTTCTTTGGTAAAGGTATATGTTATTTTTTATTGTAGGGGTTCATCGTGTTGAGTTTAACAATGACATACTTTTCTTATGACTCGATAGAAGTAGTTTTGTTACAGTTGCAGAATTAGCCTAAAAAATTAATTCAAGACTTTCAAATGATTGCCATCATCGCCAGAAACTTTGAATCTGTCTAAACGTGAATAATGGCGTTCCTGATGAACAGTCGTCAACTAGAAAGCTGGAAGAAACATCTGCAATTTTCTGCACTCAAGTGAATTTCTCTTTTCACTCTGGGACAAATTCACAACCAACGATGTAGATTACATATTTACACGATAAAGTAGTAACGCAGACAATGATTGAATAGAGATAAAAATGAACTAATCCAAAATCGACCAGCTGCAATGAAAAGTGGTAGTAAATGTTTAGTAAGTTTGTGTTGGTGTTGTTCACTTTGAGTTGCCGCCATTTTAAGTTACGGTTGCAGCAGTTCTTGACAGCCAGTAATGAATTGTATTGATAAGGCGCTCTTTTATAAAAATTTACGGTTTTTATGTATCAAATACCTTATCGGGATTGAAGAAAAATATCTGCTTGGAAAAATCCCCATTCTACATTAGTGGGGTTTTACCATTAGTCTGGTTTAATAAAAGAGTCTGAAACTAACAACAATGATCTGAGTAGACATATAAGGATTTTTGGATGAAAGTTTAATAATATTCGTTTCTGGGATATTATAAATACTGTTTTTTTTTCTAAATTAGAATGTACATTTAACATTTAGAATAAGCTTTTATGTCATCTAACTAATGTACATATTTTGCAAATTAATTTATGCACACAGGTAAAGATTGAAAAAACACACGTAAATAAATCCAGTATACATCAACTTTATGTTCATTGGTTAAAATATGAATTTAATGGTATGTATATGACCATGGCATATCATATATATATATATATATATATATATATAGTGTATTGAGGCAGCAAATAATTTTCTAAACATACTGTTAAATATAAGAGACAATGAATGTCTATTATGTTTAATCATGTGCCGTTCTGAACATCGTATTTTGGCTTTAATTTCAGTTGAAAATAGCGACAAAAATTCTCCAAAATTAATATATTACTACACAGGTAGGCTTTTAAGCCTACCTGTGCAGTAATACACAAATTGATTTACTCTAAGCTGAATCGATCAAACACCGTTACCATAAAAATCCTAATTATATTATCAATACGCCTCTCATAAAAGCAGCCAAACATAAAAAAATATTAGGATGTCCCAAAAGTTCGTAAACACTTGCAAAAAATTGAAATCTTACTCGCCAAGTAATCTAAGGTTACCAGAAAACACATGCAAAAAATTGAAATTTTACTCGTAAAAACAACAGAAATAAAAGATCATCATTTTCCAAGACTTTCTGCCATCGATCTACAAGCTTTCACATCTGGTCAAAGTACCATTCAGCCGGCTTCGAATCAAAGAATTATTGACACGCTTCCTCGACTTCAAACGAGTCGAATCGGCGGCCTTTCAAAAAGAGTTGCATTGAGAGGAAAAGGCCATAATCTGATGGAGCACAGTCAGAACTGTAGGCTGGATGTGGCAGAACCTCAACGTCATCCAGCTCTTCAAACTTGTCTTTGGTCTTCCTGGTGGTTTGTGGCTTGGCATTGTTCTGCTGCATCAAAGCGCGCTTTCGGTTGATCAGAGCCGGGTACTTTTACTTCAACTTTTCGTAGACCCGCTCAAGTTGCTGACAGTAAGGTTCGGCACTGATGGCACGACCATTCGGAACCAACTTAAAATGCACGATTCCTTCAAAGTTCCACCAAACGCACAACATGACTTTCTTGCCATTCTGGACGATCAGATTAAATTTTAAAAAATAACTAGTAATACCACCACCCAACTTAAAAAACGTATTAATAAACTTATTACTGCAAACAATGCTGAAATAAGATTATATAAACTTCAAAGATTATAGGTGACTATCAACCCGGCTACATTTATGGAAATATAAAAGTTCATAAAAAAGATCATCCCCTTCGACCTATCATTTCTCAAATACCCACACCAATATACAACCTTTCCAAAACACTTAACAAACTAATTACTCCATACCTTCCTAGTAAATATAGTATTAACTCCACGAATGAATTTTTACAGATTCTCCATTCCGTAAAACCTAAGAATCAAATAATTGCATCTTTGGATGTCTAAAGCTTATTCACTAATGTTCCCGTCCATGAAACAATTGACATCATTATCCATGATGTATACAATCATGTTACTCTCCCATCAATCAATATTAAACACACTATATTAAAAAAAACTATTATTAGCATGCACCACACAAGTACCCTTTCACGATCCCTTAGGTAATATTCATACTCAAATAGATGGTATTGCGATGGGATCTCCTTTAGTTCCCCTCTTTTCTAATTATTATATGGCAAATTTAGAAAATAAATTAATTAATGACAACAATAAACCTTATATATATATGTAAGATACATAGATGACATCTTCATTTTAGCTAAGAATATCGATCAAATTATACAACTTAAAAACAAATTTGAAAGTCATTCCGTCCTCAAATTTACATTAGAACTTAATATTAATAACAAAATCCCATTCCTTGATGTAGTCATTGATTCTAGCACACATAGATTTACTACTTCTCTATCTAGGAAACCAACTAGCATAAGATTGTGTCTTCTTAATTATAATAGTGAATGACCCCAACGATATAAATTAACTGTTATAAAAAACTTAATTCAACGAACACAAAGGATATCTTCTTCCAAATTCATATTTTATAAAGAATTACACAACATTAAGCAAACACTTGTCAAAAATGGATTTCCTAACTCCATTATTGAACAACAAATTAAGATGTATCTCAGCAAAATTAACAATAGCTCTAACAATATTGATAATAGTGATAATAATGGTGTACATCAAAATAAACATAATCCTATTAACTTATACTATTGCAACCAAATACATAATAATTACAAACAAGATGAAAAACTCTCAAAAACATAATACGTAGAAATGTTAAACCAGTGGATAGTAATAATCAAATTAAACTCATCATATATTATAAAAACTTCAAAACAATTCACTTCATAGTCTTTAATAACTCTACAAGGACTAAACTAAATTCTCTACAAAAACCAATGTAGTGTATCAATATACATGCCCGTTCAGAGATTGTGTCTCTGATACTAATAATAAACCCACTACATATATTGGTTTTAATCAACCAGGCTCTCCGGTAGACTTACCTGTCAACTTTCTGATCAGAGTACAATTAAACAACATTTCTCAGAAAAACATCACCATGTAGGTAATATCAGACAGATTTTAGTCAACAATACAATAAACCTCACTCATACACACAGTAAAAAGAACATTCAGGTGTTGGAGATATGAGATGGCAATTTACCTTGCATTTAAATTCTTGGAGATTGTAGCTGTCAGGGAAGCAAGTATGAAGAAGGGAATTCCACAGGTAGGATATGCCAGAAAAGAAGCTGAGAGTAGAAATTGCGGTTTCACTTGATCAGTTTTACGGTTTAGTACGGATACATTTGTGCAGAAAAGGCACCAGGGAGCTAAGCTCATCGGAGAAGCCGTGAATGTATTTGTAGAAGAAACAGTAGGAAGCAACATTACATCGCTTCGAATGTGTTTGGTGTTGAGTTACCAGTTCGGGGTCAATTACATTGCAGTTTCTCTGTTAGATTCTGTGAAGAATCTCAAGAATAGCAGGGACACCCGACCAGATGTGACAGCATTATTCAATGCAAGGGCGAATGGTAGATTTATACATGTGCAAGATGTATTCAGACAAGAAAATCTTCCTGGTTCTACTCAGTGAACCGACCTTCCTAGCAGCCGTCATAGCTATGGATTAAATGTAATCATTCCACTTGAGGTCCACTGATAGTGTTAGACCGAGTAGGCGCAGTCCTTTGTCTTCAAAGAGACTAGCCTGAACCATGCCGATAGGAGGTAGGAGCGATTCTCTAAGGTGGTTAAGGAATAGCAGCTTCGTTTTTGGAAGCATTAAAATTTACAAGTCATTTCTTACCGCAGTCCACCACAGATTAGAGGTTATTTTCAATATCACCAGCGAGGTTAGCTTTGTCAGCCTGGGAAGATTTCTTAACGAGGCGGGAGTAAATGGTGGTGTCGTCAGCGCAGATGCCTAATTGGGATTTGATTACATCAGTGAGATCGTTGATGAAGATCAGAAAAAACGTAGGACCTAGGATAGAGCCTGAGGAACACCCGCGTTCGTATGATATTATCTGGAAGTATACCCACTCAGTACTATCTGCCTTACGCGATTTGATAGGAACGATTGGATTAGATCAAACAAGCGTCCAGTTATACCATAGCCCTGAAGCTTGCATAGAAAGCCAGCATGCCAGACTCTGTCAAAAGCTTTAGTGATATCTAGGGCAACAACTCTAGCTTCACCATTCTTATCGAGAGCCTGGTATATATACTCTGTGACAGTCATTATCATATCAGCAGTAGACCTAGTGAAGCGGAAATCATACTGTTTATCAGAGATGAGGCTGTGAGCTGTGAAATGTTGTACCACTTCAGCATTGATAATAGCCCGGAATTGTAGGAGTCTGAGGGCTCTCCAGAGTTCTTCAATACAGGAAGCACAGAAGAGGATTTCCAGCAGGAAGGAAAGCAGGAAACAGAGAGGTAGTAGTTGTAAATTTTGGTGAGGACAGATAAGAGTTCAGAGCGCATTTCTTTAGGATAATTATTGGTATTCCGTAACATCCGCTCGCTTTATGAGGGTTAAGCTTTAAAATTATGTTAGAGACCAGCGAGGGAGTAATCTGAACTTCACTCAGTTGAGCCTCAGTTCTAGATGGAGGATCAGGTGTGGATACTCCAGACGAATCATATGTTAAGTTGGTCGAGAACCTGCAGCAAAGCAGCCAGCCTTGAATATGTGAGAAGCTTAAAATTATTGAGTAAATCGAGAATTGATGGCTTTCTATTGTTTGAAATGCTATTACAAAGTCACAAGTATTCTTTCGAGCCGAATGTGATGGATGTTATACGCTGCTTTATTTTTCAGCAAACAACAGCTTAACATCACTTAGGATCCCCTTTCACTCCTTACGAGCAGAGGTGAAAAGACGCCTATTATCGTCAGATGCATGGAAGAAGTGATTCCTTTGGACAAGAGCGGCTGAGCAAGCAAGGGAGAACCAGGGAGACAAATGGGATTTAAGTTGCAACTTCCCAGCTGGGATGAAATCATTGATGTCAGCTTTAACTAAAGAGAAGACCTCAGACGCAGTCTTCAACAGGAAGACTAAAAACTTTGTTCCAAGGGAGGTCCCACAGGAGATCGCGGAACGACTGACAGTCAACTCTTTGGTAGCAGTAAGATATATGCTGGTCGGATGTTCCTGAGGGCGAGGAGTGGAAGGAGATATTAACAGAAATCCCAACATTATCAGAGTTTCCAAAAGGGCAAAACTGCATGACATGGAAAGAGTCAGAGATAGAAGCGAAACAGAGATCTAGCAGAGAGTCAGTTTCATTAGGGCTATTGGGAAATACACCATTTGCGCAAGTGATTGCGTGATTGAAAAGTTCATGGTATGGGCACCAGCAAAATCTGTGACAGAGTTTTTCAACCATTTGGCGTGGTGGTCATTAAAGTGTCCAAAAACGAATATATGAGCAAACGGATGAGAGGAAACGGACTTATCTATATTGTTCGAGATGCTGTAAAATATGGAACGGTCAAGAGATGAAGGAGAGCGGTAGAAAAAGAAAAGATAGCTAATCAAGCTTAGTATGGAGAGACGGAGACACATGTAGTAATTGCTAGGAGATTCAAGAGAAATAACCCTAGATAGAGAGAGATGTTCTCTTATATAAACACCAATTCTATGCATATGGACATTGGATTCCTTCCTAACGAGGGGAAGGTAACCAGGGATATAGAAATCAGAGAAAGGAATAGAAGGAAAAAGGTTAGTTTCAAGATGTTAAGTGAGTTTACGTGGAGGAAGGATTCAACGCTGCAAAAAGTTAGTACGAATACCATGGATGCTTGGTATCCGTACTAAACTATTAACAGTTTATTATTAACTATTAAAACTACCTAAACCTATTAACAGGTTTAGGTAGTTTTTGTTTAGCTTGTACAGATCTTTTCATAAGAACTTTTATAATTATGTATAAATATGTAGTCAGTTGAGCAAGTTTCTCTAATACTGCATGGGATTTGAAAATTGTTCGGAAGAGATTTAATATGAATATTTGACGCTGCACCTATTCATTTTGAGGGAAACAATCATGTCTTAGAATAAGTACTTTTATGGTAATTCATATTTTATACAGACCTTCGTATATTTATTCTTTACACCAACATTCATGGTATAAAGATATTTACATAAATGTGTATAGATAGATAGACAGGTGATTTTCTAAGCGCAGCTTAGATGTGGCACAAAGCTGCAACTATGGAGCACCAGTGAGAATCAAACTCACAATTCATTAGTAATGCTTTTAACGAGACAAGCTTGCTAACGATTATGCCATGTCGAGGTGCCCGTATAAATAGTTATGTAAATGAAATGGATAATAAACAGGGATATTGGTAGAAGACAATAGATAATACGAATACCAAGTACATCAGTCAGTCAGTTAAGTGACATACGTCGAAAGAGACATGACTGACTGGACAGAAGATTTTCCCGCAATAGGCTACCTTTACTTTCTGCTGTAGACTGGCTGCCAATCAAGGCTATAGAAAACAATCTGTCCTGTTATTTAACCCAAAGCTGGAGAGAAGAGACGGATTATTAATTTTCCCAAGGGAATTTGCGCGAAAGTGAATGCATCAAATTCAACTTTTCAAGACTTTTAGCACATAAACTTCAGACATACGCTACACTCAGGTGATTTTAAGAAAGATAACTATACAAATATGACTGATATCTATTTATCTAAAAATTAGAAAGACATATGAATAATTAATTTTGAAAAATATGAGATTAATAGGAAAAATAATTAATGGAAAATACATTTTATTATGGAATCGAGCAGTTATCCCATCCCGTTTTAGTACAAATAGGCCCGCGGTTGATTGTTGATTTTCCAGAAAATAGAAAAATACATTCTCGTTTAAACACAATTTACGTAAGTACAATTATCTAGTTTACGGTTACAAGTTTGTCTAACATTATCTGAAGGTGACCAGAATTGTTACCACATTGATAGCAGATAATTATGTCGATGAAACATAAATAATAATCTCACCTTGCATCAAGTTACTAATGCGGAAAAATGTATTGTATTGTAATTATTTCATTTTTTTCATAAAAAGGTACAATACATTTGGTAATAAGGTAAAAACTCAGACGAAATATTTATTCTGATATCATTTTCCTATCTTTAAATAAGAAATCAATATTCATAATTTGGTGCAGATTTTGAAGAATATTCTGCATTTCAATAGTACATCCACATTTATGACATTCAGAGAATCAGAATTGGTGAGATTGTCGAAAACATTTTATTTTTAATTATTCCTGTATAGTATTCTGCGTTGTTTATCAATTAATAATTTGGATATAATATTCCACATTGTTTATTAATTTATGATACTGACATATTGCGTTGTGGTACAGTGGATATCGGCTCCGAACGAGAAGCCGGGGGGAGCAGATTTCGAACTCCAGTTGAATCCATTGTATTCACTTACGTGCAAATACCCTTGGGAAAGGTATTAATCCGTCTCTTCCTTCCAGTTATGCGTTAAATAGCAGGACAGATTGGGTTCTATAGCCTTGGTCGGCAACCAGTCTACCGCAGAAAGCAATGGCAACCTACTGCGGGATAATCTTCTGCTCAGTCAGTCATGTCTCTTTCGAGACATGATCGCCCAAGCGTGTATCACATATGGCACTTAACTGACTGACTACAATAGTTGAAAACATGATTGAAGCTTCCACTGGGCATAAAATGGGGGATCGGTTTTATATTTTATGAAGTAATAAACTGATCTCCCACTAATTACTACTTAATAATATAATACATCTCTTCCTCCTCTAGTTATGAGTCACATAATAGGACAGATTGGGTTCTATAGCCTTGTTAGGCAACCAGTCTACCGCAGAAAGCAATGGCAACCTACTAATCTTCTGCCCAGTGAGTCATGTCTTTTTCGAGACATGATCGCTCAAGCGTGTATCACGTATGGCACTTTAACTGACTGACTGACTGACATATTGCTTACATTTATTGAATCTAGTTGTGTCAGTAATACTTATCATTTGATATGAATAATGATCCTAAAAAAATGCAAATGAACTAATCCAAATTATATTTTCATAAATCGTTTTTGAAATGTCGCCTATTCTTGCTTGCTTAAATGAAAACAAATGCTTGTAAAACGAAACAACAATTACACCGGTATTAAATAGAAGACGATAGTAACAAAATCGAGTAAAGTAATGAATTTAATTTCTTTTCTGATCAATTAAAAATAAAAACAATTTCCGATTCACTGATTTTTGTAGTTAGATTAATGCTCATCTATTTCAAAGGAAGTAATTTGAAATTCTTTTGACTAGCACAATTCGCACATCACAAAGTTACAATTGTACAACACCACCGACCTTTTGCCAGTATAAAATGTGTGTATACAATCAACAGATGTTGGCCCCATTTAGCTGATGTGCTGTAGTTCTAATACTCTATCTTTCTTTGATAACATACACTCTGCCATAATATTTACTCTTATCTTGTTAACTGAAAGAACTACTACCAAACACAAACTTTTGTTATCATTCTAAATATTGTCAGAAAAAGCCAACATCGGAAGGGTTTGAGACAAAGACTAATGCAGTAGCTTAATGTGTGCCAGATTTGAAGCTGCTCTTAGAGTAAGTTCTAGACACAAAATGGGAATCAAGCCAGACGTATGAAAGAATTCAAATAATGTCATGAATATTTTAATATGACTCAAAATCTGTAAACTTCTTACGGACTTTTTGAATGTTTATTTGAAAGTGTGTTTAATAATATATATGGGACTATATATAGTTATTGTATAATCCTATTAAGTTATACAGAATCATGTAAAAGTGAGTACTGTGCTCTTTGAGACTTTAAATCTTTAAATTTTTAAATAAAAATTGAGATAAAATATGTTAAAAAACTGGCATTAGCTTAACAATCAATGCTACAAGAAACAAAATAAGCATGCATTTCTTGTATATCTGTGTCATATATTAGCATAATGCATTAAATTTATATATATACATTATAATATGTATGATATTTTAAAAACCGTTTCCTCATTTTTAATTCTTTCTTTGTAGAGACGAAATTGCTTTCACCCAAAAAAGAAACACGGAAGATTTACAAACGGAATTGCTAAAAGAATGGCCAGATTTCTTTTCATATCAGTTATTTATAGATAGCTTGACGTGAAATGTTTGACGCCTTCGATGAACGTAAAATGAAAAAATAAATTAAATTCTTATTAAATAAAATAATGATAGAAATTATATCAAAAATAGTTAAAATTTATGACAACATTGAAAATACAAAGAAATAAATTCATATTCTATTTGGCATAAAGCAAATCAATATAGCTTCTCTGTAAACGTTACTTGTGATGTTCAGCTGCCATTCTGAGCTTGCAAAATACATTCTAACCTTTTTGCTAGTCATCTGAAAATAATTGTTTGCACTTTCACCGAAATTATTTATTTGGCTATCTGCAATTTTCCTTCTCGCTCTTGCTCTCTTTAATGAGTTTCCGGCATGGAAACCAACCAAGCAAATAAAGAGACCCACCCTTCAAGAAGAAAATAAAAATAAAATAGAACCACAAAATGAATAAAATAAAAGAAAGAATGTCATACAATCATCATAATTATAAAGACATACAAAGAACTAGACTTTGTTCTTCCTTTTCTTCTTCCTTTCCTTCTTGTTTTATCTTCCATTCCTTTTCCTCCTCCTGCCACTCATAAACTATGCACGTATTCATTAGAGAATTTACGCAAGACGAAAACATTATCAAGTGAAATACTCTCACTCATTGAAGAAACATTGCGTTCTGATCCAACGCTTAAATTTAAGCGTATCACATTTCTAAAATAAGTTATAGTCATAATACATTTCACATATGGCTTCTTTCCTAATTGTTATTCTGTTCCCATTTTTAGGTTTGTTGCTTGTTCTGTTTTGAGTAATATTCCTAAAGCAACCCGAATTACACCACCGCTTATCCTATCTCTGCAACGTAAAGAAAAAATCATGATGATGAAAGGAAATAGCAGCATTCTTAACTTTAGACGCTGTTCTCCTTAACGGCATAATATTGAAATTTATAAATGTTTTTGTTTCAAATTTAACATGTTTTAGGAACTTGCTTATCCTAAAAATCATTTTTAGTTGAAAAGTTCATTAGATGTATAGCATGGATAACTGGCACGTTGCAAGATAAGATAACTATTTTACGATAATTACTGTTTTTTTTTTATTATAATTGTATATTGCGATTATGGAATGATACTTTCTAAATTTTAATTATTCACTTACAGTATTTACTTCTGCCGACGAACATGTTCTACATTTCAAATATTTACGAGAATACACTCGCTTTTAATTTATATAGAATTTCTTTCTGCATGGTTCCTATGACAAACAGAAGTCCTTTGTAAAAGAAATAACAGAAGCTTTATGAATATTGAGGTTTTTCGTAAATATTTAGAAATAATAGAAATGCGCAGAAGGCGATCCAATTTCTAAAGTTTACTGAGATAAAAATACTCCGTAGAGATTCTTTTCATTTTTTTTTTTTGTAAGAAATACGGAAATACGTTTTATATAAAACTTAATATGTTTTGAATACGACAAGCGATTAATGATTATGCCCATCCAAACTTTGGTAGAAATCATTTTGAGGAGATTAACTCGTCTCATCAAGATAAAGACTCACTAAGCTCTATTGAAACAACCAGAAAATAAAAGGTTTTTGCAAATCTGTATATAGAACGTGTGGACTATTCAAGTTCTTTTTATTTCTAACGGATCAAGGCTTAGTAAAATTTTCAAGTATTAGACTAGCTAAAATTCCTAATGCTATGTTCCATTTTTCGTTCCTTTTTTTAAATGTAAATGAAATATTAATTGCGGTTTCGTCGCGGTTCGTACCATGTGACATCCGGTCGCCAAGATGTATAAAAGATAATGTGCATTTAGCACCGGAATCTGTCATTATCATGGACTTCGTGAAGTAACCCCTACTACTGCGACAGATTTTAAATTTTATATATATAAACTTGGTTGTACCACTCTGTTATTAAAGTAGTTTATTTACATTTCACTGTGTATCTCTTCATTTCACGATACAACAATTGGCAACGAAGGATTCGAATTCACAGCAAGCTAACAACAAAGCGTTGTTCAAGGTTTAAAAGGAAAAAATATATAAAAGAGAGGACTTCAAAAGTTGCATGTTGGAATTCTTTAAACAACAATACAACGTCAGGAAAATTTAAAACTTCGCACATTAGAACAGAAAAAGCTTGAAAAACAACGGCTAGAGAATTTGGAATGTCTTCGACAGAGCATTGAACTACAAAAGAAAATATTTGTGAATTCCTGCTGGAATGATTTACAAAGAAAGAAAATGATTCGGCAAATTCTAATACATTCCCGCAAGAGGCGAAAATTAATTCAGTCGGTGAATTTAATTACAAACCTGAAGAAGTGACATTCGCGACATACTTTTGAAGGTACGAAGAAATTTTCGAAAAAAACTGTGAAAAGTGGTCCGACGAGAAAAAAATTAGACTTTTACTAGGCAAATTTGGGCGGCTGAACAAGAAAAATATGCAAACTTTATTCTGCCGAGGCACCCCGGTGAAGTGACGTTCCGAGAATCTATTCAAATATTAACGAAAATATTTGGGTAACAAAGTTCATTGTTTAATACTCGTTGGCAATGTCTAAATCTTACAAAAAAGATTTTGACGACTACACAACCTTCGCTAGTACAGTGAATAGATATTGTGAAATGTTTCATTTAAATGAAATAACACCTGACATTTTTAAATGTTTAATTTTCATTTAGTGGTTAACCTCACCATCTGAAAACTAAATACGTACTAGGTTGTTAGCCAAATTGAAATTTGACCAAAAAATTACTTTGCCATGTTTATCGGAAGAATGTCTTTTAAATTTAAGAGCAGACAACATAAAGTGGTCTTTTAAATTTAAGAGCAGACAACATAAAAATTGAAGGACGGGATATAGAAAATATTCAGGCGATAAAGAACAAACCACAAGTTTAGAAAAATAAACATTGCTTTAAAATTAATCCGTCTTATGGGTTTGGAGAATTGCATTGATATAAAAACTGTCCATTTAAACACAAAAAATGCCATGCGTGTGGGTTGAAAGGACAAATTTTTACACTGTATACGCAAAAAAAAATAAAATTAAAAATAAAACTTGGTACAGTTCACTACTGAACAGGCAACAACCGAGAAAGTACAAAGGAAATATATCAATATCTGACTCAATAATACAGAAATAAAATTTGAAATAGATACTGGGTCTGATTTAACCATCATTAATGCTGAAACTTGGAAAAAATATAAAATGCCCAAACTTGCTTAACTCGAAAAAAATAGCAAAAAGTGTTACTGAAGAAAGGTTGAAATTTATGGACAAAACCTTTATAAATGTTTGTTTCAAAGGAAAAGAAAGGAAATTAAAAGCATGCGACATGCGTAATTCTCAAAATTGATCGAATTCTTCCATTTTGTCAAGGGAGAATTCAGAGGCATATTTCTTAAGGACAGTCACCGGTATTCCATCACCATCGCTGGCCTTATGGGGGTCAAGTTTTGATATTACTAGAGATACTACTGTCGGGGCAATGTATACATCGTTCAGTTTAACCTCAGTTCTAATAGGAAAGTCGGGTGTGGGTACTCCAGATGAGTCAAATGTGGAGTTGGATAAGAATCTGCGAGCAAAGCGGCCTTGTCCGCTGATGCTGTTAGGACCTCAAATTCTTTGATTAAGGGAGAGATAGAGGATTTGCTATTGTTCAGCACCCGTTTGCATAACAGCCAGTAGTTCTTGGAGGCAAACTTGCGGTCAGCTCCGCGCTGTGTCATTCTCTCAGAAAACAACCGCTTGGCGTCATTCAGGATTCTCTTGCACTCATTACGAGCAGACGTGAATAGGCACCTATTGTGGTCTGATGAATGTCTCCAAAATAGTCGGAAGTAGTGGCTCCTGTGGGAAATGGCGGTCGAACAGGCAGGAGAGAACCAAGGGGAGGAATGAGATTTGAGACGAATCTTCCTGGTAGGTATGAAGGCATCAATGCCAGCTTCCCCCAGGAAGAAATCTCAGAGGCACAGTCGTCAACTGGGAGATCGAACACTTTTCCCCAAGGGATGTCGCGAAACGCATCCCATTCAGCTCTTTGGGAGCTGTAGGATGTCCTATAGTTAGGAGGCACCTGGGGGAGTGAGAGTGGGGAGAAATATTAAGAGAGATGACAGCATGATCGGAGTTGCCAAGAGAGCAAAGCTGTGAGACTTTGCAAGAGTCAGGTGTAGAGGTAAAGTATAGATCTAGTAGAGAGGCGTGTTCAGGGGGAATGCTGGGAAAGCGTGTGGGGAAGTCCACTACTTGCGTAAGTGATTGGGAAATGGCAAAGTTCATGGCGTGGATGCCAGCTGAATCAGTAACAGAGTCTTTAAGCCACTCAGCATGATCGGCGTTATTTAATGAAACTGTTCAAAAATAAATAAATAAATAAATAAAAGTATTTGGTTTTAAATTGAGTATGGAAAAATGTGATATTATTTGCAAAAAATCAAATATTTAGGACAAGTAATTGATGAAAACGGCAAAACTCCTTATCCTAATCGGGTGGACACAATAAAGTACATGCTCACACCGACTAACGTGACATCATTACAATCATTTTTAGGTCTAGCTAACTATTACAATTACTATATACCAAATATGCATATATTAACATCCTCGTTGAATCAGTTACTTAAAAAAGACGTAAACTGGAATTGGACGGACGACTGTCAAAAAGCGTTCATGAAATTAAAATCTGCGTTAACATCAAACCTTACTTTAACGCATTACAACCCGAATAAGCAGATGTATGTTGCAAGTGACGCAAGTAATTTTGGCTTAGGGGCGGTTTTGTTACACAAGGGAGATGGCAAACTAAAACCGATTTTCCATGTTTCGAGGACGCTGCATCCGGCGGAAAGGAACTATTCGCAAATAGAGAAGGAAGGTTTAGCTATAATATTTGCGATAAAATAATTCATAAATACTTGCATGGTAGAGAATTCATATTACAAACGGATCATCGTCCATTGTTAGCAATATTTGATTCGAAAAAAGGAATACTAACGCATACTGCGAACCGCTTACAGAGATGGGCAAGGATGCTGGTAAATTATTCCTTCAAAATGAAATTCTTACCGTCAAATGAAATCGCATATGCGGATGGATTATCCAGATTAATTCCAAAAACTAGTAAACTACTAGAGGAGACTGTCATTGCTTCCTCAATGTCCGAGATGGGCGTAAAATACGTTTTATACAATACAGTAAAAATTTTCAAGTTACTCTAGAGGAGATAAGATTGGAAGCAAAATGTGATAATTTTAATCGTACAAAAAAAGGAATTAATGAATCAGAAAAATAAACCAAACAATATATTTTCAGTGTGCAATGGCATATTGATTTACGAAGACCGGGTGGACGTACCCGCAGTTCTAACATAGAAAATTTTAAGAGATTTTCATACCGAGCATCCGGAAATATCCAGAATGAAGGCACTTATACGGAGTTACGTATACTGGCCGGTTATAGATAAAGATATAGGAAATATGGTGAATACGTGCAAAAGTTGCACGGGGGTAGCAAAAGCACCTCCCATAAAACACCTTAAATGCATATTAGCTTATGCTAGAAACAGTCTAAAACGTGGGAGTAAATTTTGGAACTCTGTTTTCTTGTCAGATAAAACCAAACTATATCTATTTGGTCACATAAACTCCCGTTATGTATAGAGGAAAGTTTAAAGCTCACAAACCAAAAATTACCCTCCCTACAAGTAAGAACGATGGTGAAATCATTCTGCCTTGAGGATGTTTTACTGCTCCTGCAAAAGAATTAGTGAGAGTACAGAGTATCATGGATAAGAATCAGTACTTTGTTCTTTTTAAATAACATAAAATAAAGAGCACAAAACTGTCTTTTTGGGCACCACTGGACATTTCAACATGACAATAAGCCAAAACACACGGCACGAATTGGTACAAAACATTTAGCTAACAACAAAATTATGGTATTAGCGTACCCCGCACAAAGATCTGACCTAAGCTCCATATAAATTTATGGGCATATATGAAGAAAATGTAACAGAGAGAAATTCTTTGAATAACAAGAGCATATTCCCAAGGAAGAGTGTAGAAAACTACTAAGTTCGTGTCGTGATCATGTATGAAACAATTAAAAAACAACTAAAGGCAATAATCAAGAACAAAAATGTCACAAATGATTATTGAAGCAAGAGGGCCAATATTTTGTCCTATATTAAATGCTTATTTTGTTTTTTGCATGATTTTTTACATTAAAATAAAATCAATTGTTGTAGGCATAACTGCACATTTTTTTAAATCATTTATTTCATAATTTGGAATAAAAAATGCAAATGAAGTTTGCATAAACTTTGAGGTATTACAGCTTTATTTGTAATTATAGAAGTGGAGGAAGAATAATTTTATCCACAAATGTTTATATATATATATATATATATGTGTGTGTGTGTGTGTGTGTGTGTGTGTGTGTGTGTGTGTGTAAATAACTAAAGAACAGGTAGGAAAAAAGTGTATTTAATCTAACATGATTAACTTTAACAAGCTTCTTCAGAGATTTTTCAAAATTATATTGCTTAAAATATATATTTTGTAATTTTTAAGGTTCGATTTCATTTGTGAGATACGTGTCACGTGTAATAAGTCAATCGATGAATATTTTTAAATGAAGAAAAAATAAATGTCTATATATATATATATATATATATATATATATATATATATATTATGTCAATTTTCATCATATTTCAATTTCTGCTATGGTCGAACTACCAACCAAGTCTGCGGGAAGAACTAAGGCAGGTCGTGGAGTGTTGCTATGGCTCCATTTCATGTTTTTTCTATCTTCCCCATCATCCCTAGCAGCATGTTTTTCCTTGCGCTTCCCACCTGTGAAACTCCCTTCCCCATACTTCCGTCCCTAATAGCTACAATCTCTAAAAATTTAATTAGAACTTCAATTGCCATCTTCTATCTTCTTGACTCCCACATTTCTTTTATTCTTTCTAAAACATCACCTTTATTATTTTCTTTTCTGTCATTCATCACTCATTGTAACCCCCTGTGCACCAGTGACAGTATTGACTTCCTTGGGATGAAACGATTAAAAAAGTATAAATAAAATAAATAAAAATAAAAAACTCCATCATATTGGTTGAATGTAGTGGCGTGGGAGGTTCTATATTGAGACATTAAAGTGTGGCGGTAGGAAGTGTCAGTTGCCTCAGTTTAAGTAAATTTTGAACAAATATGTAGCCAATATATATTTTTGAGACTGACGAGATTGAAATTAAAACAATAAAATATTTGCCTTAATGGATGCTCTTAATATAAAAACACAATTTTAATGTAAGGAAATAGAGGTAAACTAATTATTAAATATGGAACTTCTCGATTTTAGAGTTAACTGGTAGTGAAAGTAAGCATAAACAGCACTGTAAGAAATCATTAAGGTTAAACTTAAAGTAATTCACTAAGAGGGGTAGGATTATATATTATAACATATAGTAAACAGTTTGAGATAATTTTATGTATATTTAAGAGTGTGATTTCTCTTTATGTTGGCAGTGAGTAGTTATTTCCTTACGTTGGTTTAATAAGTTAGTTTTCGGGAATTTAATTATTTGGATTTTTCTTGTAATCAAACAAATAAAGCATGTAACGATTTACATATTCTAACTTTTGTTAATATCTTCCACTTTACTGTAATTGTTTTATTTTCATCTTTCATTTGTTAATATTATTTGGAAAGTAAAGTCGAGTTACTATGGATTTTATTATTAAAGGATACGTTATGCTGATATAATCACGACTTAAAAGTGTTTTAGTTCTTTCAATAAAATATATTTGATAAGAGTTGGAAGATAAGAGTTGAACTATCTGATGATGATGCATTGAGCACCTAAACTTGATAGCTTTTCAGTTGTAGTGTACTATTATTATAACAAAATAAGAACTATATATCTATAAATGCTCTACATCTTTATAAAAAGTGAATATTAAACTGTGAAATCTATATCCATTAATTTGTATTTTTTATATATTTAACACCCCTCCCATTATTTTTTCTTATTTTATTTTATTTTTTATTTTTATCATGTAAACTTCCGGTACATGAATTTCTATTTGAGAAAACTTCCGGTACATGAATTTTTATCCTGTATTTGGATAATGAAGAATTTTATCGATAAATGGCCATACTACTTACGAAAGTTTTCGGAGTTATATATATATATATATATATATATATATATATATATATATATATATATCACATGAAGAGGAACAGTTTTGTTCTGAAACATGAACATTTTTGTGTTGTAATATTATGCTTTTATAAACAATTGTAAAAAAGTACTATATATATATATATATATATATATATATATATATATATATATATATATATATAAAGTATACCTAGTGAGCCAACAAACCTACCAAGTTTTCACCTAAGCGGTTCGTCAGAGAAAGCTGGCCATCTTAGATGAAACCTTGGTAGATTTGTTGGCTCACTAGGTATACTTTATTTATTCTGCTCTACCTAAGTATTGAGCGTTTTTTTTTGTTATTTGATTACTCGTCTCGGGCTTTTTTCTTTGGGCTGCGTGCTGACTCGGTCCGAATCCTTTTGACTGATGTTCATGTGCTTAGCTCTTTCGTGTTTTTATGACCATTTTTCCTTCCACGTAGATCAGCGGAAGGTTTTTCGACACGAGTATAGTTATACGTTTGTCTTTATATATATATATATATATATATATATATATATATATATATATAGAGAGAGAGAGAGAGAGAGAGAGAGAGAGAGATAGAGAGAGAGTGAGAGAGTATTAAGGCGGTAGATAATTATGTAGACATATATCTAAACTTATTTATAAATGGAACTTTGTGTATATATGTGTGTGTGTGTGCCTGTGTGTGCCCGTTACCTATACACTCCGAAAAGGCTGAACCAATTTTCTTGAAAATTTACACAATTATACTATCAGCGTCTTCGAGTGTTCTTAGCTAGGTTTTGTGTCGAGGCACCCTCGATAAATATCAAAAATCGATAATCGAAAACATCGGGTTATAGAAGGAGTGCTCCGATTTTAATCAAATTTGATACACTCATAGACAAAGACATAAGAAACGATATTCAGAAGTTTCAAGGTTGCATTTCTTACAATAGTGCAGAAAATAGATTATAAAAGACAAGATGTTTGTGTGTGTGTGTGTGTGTGTTTATCTGTCTGTATGTCTGTATTTTTTCAGCCCTTTTATTTTAGTTTTTTATTCGAGTTTGGCTCTAAGTAGGTATAATTGTAGTTTCAGCCACGATACCATTTACTCAGTGGACTTAATTAGCCTTCAAAATTCAGCTTACGACGAAAAAACTTATTTCATATCGATACCAGGAAATCAAAATTTTACTTACATCCATTCATTTTTCTTTCAGTCTACGGTTTCGCTTAATTGGAAACAACTATTTCTTTTTAGTCTTTCGTGCCAACGTCCAAAGAGTCTGAGCTCCAGGACCATGGAATAGTATTAAAGCTTTCATTACACCGGAGCAACGCCGGGCTATACTGCTAGTTGTTAAATATGACAGACAATGAATGTTTAATATTTTTTATTATGAGCCATTCTAAACATTGTGTTTTAGCTTTAATTTCTGCTGAAAATAAAGACATTTGGGATACATAAACGAAAACTTGAAAAATAGTAATGCTTTTCAAAAAGATATTGTTTGTTTCATCCTGTTTATCGTATATTAGAGGAAAACTAATTTCCAGGCATCATTAAGTAACTTACCTAATATTCGAAATATTTCAAAAGCACATGTAACAAAAATGATCAGAATGCAGAGGTTATACTAATGTTAACGTTGTTATCCGCGAGTATTTTTGTCAACCAAATTAACAGCAATATGCACATTTATTTGTGACGGATATCTCATGTTGTAGTCTTTATAATTTTCGTTCAATGTTCCGTGAAAATTATGAATAAAAGAAAATAATCTTAATTTAAGAAAAATTCCAGGTTCTGAAACAACTTTTTATCGTCAGAACATAGTAGTTTTCTTGCTACTTACCATTTTTATTTAAGTTGCTTAAATTCCTTGCATCCGTATCAATACAAAGGAATATTATTCCATAGTTCAGTCTTGCTTTGGGAAAAACGATATATACAATAAGAGATAGAGATAGAATAAGGAAAACAATGGAAAATTACAGCGTGACACAGACAAATATGGAGATAATTGTATTTTATTGCTAAGTCCAGTTCTTTATCCATTGCAGTTTTTCTAGGAAAACTTTAATGTAGTTTTGTTTCTATTCGGTCATAGTAAGCTTTAACTAAAACCGGCGTTTGATAAACCTTTATCGGTTTCAAGCCTGTAATCGGTGGTCGGATGGCGACAATTGCTATCACTCGGCTCCATTTTAGATATCATCCCTGGGAATGGTCACATATTATCAATCTGGATAATCTAACTCTTTGAATAACGTCGAAACGTAGCACTAACCAGAAATGATAAAAGCCAGTGGCCATTGGGCGCGAATAGATATTTATTTCTGTTATGTCTGTGAACACAATTGTAATACGGCTTCCCTTTACTTCTTATTTGGCCTACATTCATCATCACATCACATGAATTGACTGTTTGACGAGTAACCACCTCCTCTATGCTTTTGCAATTAGTTTTCTTTAATGTTTCTTTTTGATTAATGGCAAATGTTGGTCATAATAATGGTTCTCTTTATTGTGTACACTCTGCTTCGCCTTCATCGACATAAAAACCTGCACACGACTCGGTGAGATTTTAGATGAAGTTGAGATTAGGGTAACAGACATGGTTAATCCTTCTCATCTGCAGTTGAGGTTCAGAGCCTTGTGTCGCATAAAACACTTTCTGAAACAAGTTTAGGTCATCATGTTACCTGTTACAGTTCTGTTATCCTTCACCTTGTTAGTAATAAAATTGTTAAAATTATTCTTGTTATTGTTTATATATTGTAGAGTTAATAGTCACATATTTGAGGTTCAGATAGATTGTCTACAAAATACTTTCTTTGATATTTTGTACGCTTAATTAGAAACTATATTTTTGCGTAGAAATGCAGGATTAAATAAAGAAAAAAAGATGGAAAAACTCTATTTTTCTAGCCTACGCGTTTTGTCTGGTGACTGGCTTTATGGAGGTAACAAGTCGAAAATATATAGAATTGTATTTTTCTATTATTTTCATGTTTACATTAATCAACCAAAGAGGAAAGTGTATTGCAATTTTTTCCAAGAAGGATGACGGAAACTACTAACGAACTAATACTGAAAATTGTAAATCTTATCTTCATAATATAATTCCTTTCAAATTTAATAAAAACAGTTATATCATCAAAATGTTTATGCTATTATTAAGAGGAAAAATCACATTTTGTAATCATTATTTTTACAAATGTTTTAATCTATTCTAACATGTTCGTTTCAATTAATTTTTTTTTGTTTTCACACAGTAATTCACTTTATGTTTACGTAATGTGACTATTAAGCAAAACGTTATATTACGCAAGTCGTTTTTGGTGTTGAAAGACAAATTAATTTGAAAATTCTTGCAAAACTCAACTAATTGTCTTATTTTAATGAAACTTTTGGGACGTATTCACAAATGAATTAAATTATTTATGCAATTATTATTTTTAGAAAATCTTTCTAAAATATTTTTTACATCTGTTACCACTCATTCCAATTAATTGCATAAAACTTCTAGAAATACATTATCTATACCACTTTTTTTATTTATTAGTTATATGCAGGACACACTGGGGAATGTAAATCATGTATTTTTTTAATTAATTAATTTTCCGAAAATCTGCTCCGAATAGTAACATTAAAGATGATTTAAAACTACGCTATTTTTAATGTAGATAAAGTTTTAATTGATTTTATAAATATTATAATTTTAAGATAACATATTCATAAGAAGAAAAGGATTCGATGAATAATGAATTTTATAAATATTGTTCATTTTTGTCTTTGCAAATTAAAATTTCAAACATTTTTTTAATTTTTTCCAGTTACTCAGTGTCTTCAGGTATTAATTCATTAAAGCTAGACTTTATTTACAAATCGAAAATTCATAAACTAAATAAAAAACATTAAGAATTTAAATTTTTTAGAAAATTTCCAATTTTTTATTATGTTAAACTGCACATTTTCTTTTACTATGCAAAATTATAATTAGAAAGTCACATGTTTTAAGGGCTGTTCCCCTTACGAAATACCAAACTGGGTTATGTCAACTTATAGACATCATACTTCCAGACTGATTGATAGGTGCTGTATCGCCTACTTGATAGGTCAACGAGTCAGACCTTTGTGATTAAGAAATACTTTTATTCTACATTTCATGCTATAAAGAGGTAATATTAGTTTCAAATCAAATTAATTTAACTTTAAATATGATAATTTTCTAAAAATAACTAGTGAGAGATGCATATTTTATTTTTGCAAGATTTTTAAATTTTTTGTTTAAAAATGTGTTGATAACTCAAAAACATGGCCGAAAAATTGAAAATTAAAATAAAATCTCAAAATGTTTGATTCAAATGAAAATAATTGCTGTTTGAAATACACCCAAGTACTTTGCTTAGTAGAAATAGTACATTTGATCATGTAGGTTTTAATTAAGCTAAAATTAAAGTTTCAAGAAAAAGGTTTTATTTTTTTAAATCCAATTTAAATTTTTAGGTATCGCAAATGGGTTGGAGGTATCAAAATAAAATCAATACTACCTCCATGAAAGAAAAATGAATAAACTAAATAAAACGAACAAGTATGTTTGTTCTCTAAAATTTCTATATAAGCAACATTTTCAGCAAAACTTTTATTTTCTAAAGTTCCTGTTGTCATTAAGAAAAGTTCACTTGAAATTCCTACTGTAAATACAACTACATCGAGCTGACAATGGAAGAAACGTTTTAATGAGTTTAATCTTTATATTAATAATAATGATGAATATTACTTCAGCAAAATTACTATATTCTTACTTGTTTAAATAATTTGGTACAGGTTTTTATCTAAGTAAACAGATCATTTTGACATATTTAGATAATATCACATATTTTTCGGTTCCGTTCGACTAGTTTGTTGTAACGTGAAATATTCTTACATACACTGTAGAATTTTTAGCACCTGATTGAATTATGATTAGGCAGATATAAATTTATTTTTATACAAACACGGTAATTTTAAAAGGTCTTTTTAGAAAATCTTGGTAAAACATTTTCTTACAACACACTTATTTAATTTTGGGAAATTCTCAAAAATTATATTTTTACCGATTAATGTTATTTTGATTATACACGTTCCTTAAAGAATTTAAATCATAATCTTTTTTTGTAAAACAGGACCCACAATTACTGAAAATATGATCTGTGTTCTAAAATTAAAATGCCATACAACTAAGACATTATTTAATTAGAAAAACTTCAATTACATTTATGGACACTACTGTCTTAAGAAAAACATTTTTCGATGAATAATGAATCTTTATTTAGAATAATTTATAAAGTTTAATCTTTTAATATTATGTATCAATTTCTACTGGTTAGCTGATATGGTTAAGTAAAAACTGTATTTACTAACCATGAATGAAAAAGCTTACTGCAATTCAGTGACCCCCAATATTTTAAAATTGAATTTTTTCTGTGTGTATAAATGTGTTGATTTATGACATAATCAGAAAATAATACCGGTACCTATAGTAAATTTAAAATTATAGTACCTAAATATTAATAAATTTTTTAAGATTACTGTGTAGTTAAAAAATCTATAAAAGGCGCTGATGTTATATTACTCAAGCAATATATACTTGTATATCCATCATAGAAAAAAATGACGTAAATTTTCAGTTGCCAATCAAGTATAAATAAACGTCTACTTCCGGTTGCCAATTACACCTTAAATAAACACCTACCTACGTGGTAAAAAATGAATTTCTGTGATATTTTGAACTAAAATAACTAATGTTTGTTTGAAATCAGATTAAGTAAACTTTAAGACAGCTAATATTTGTCAAATAAAGTTTCAGAAAAGCATATTTTACTTTTTAATGTTTTTAAAATAAAATGTATTACATGCGAGCATATGCCTAAAATGGTTATAATCATCAATTTTTAGTGATTAAAATACACCCCTTCTAATAAGTTTGAATTAATTTTGAGAGCAATGTATTTTGTTTATTGGAAATTTAAAATTATAGGCATTAACATGAAATTAAAATGAAAATAAAAGTTTCGAGAAAGATTTTCTAATTTAAAATTAGTTGTCAACCTTAGATATCGCGTTTCTTTAGAGGTACTTAAATATAAAAAATGACTGGTAGTCTGTTCTTCATATGTTAGTAAATTGCTAGTGGTACAGTTTGGGCTGTTTTGTTCAACTGATGTAAGGTTAGAGCCCACAGAAACAATTTAGCTTAACGTGGATTTATAAAATATAAAATTCAAAATTCGTAGCGTAAACGTTGTTTTTTTTTTATGGCATTTCAATATTGAAGAATGAGATGGCTATTTTAATATTTTATTTTATACAACACGCATCCACGTTTTGCTGGAGCAATTGAGATCAAAATATTGTCATTAAAAAACAAAAGATAAAAAATAATAACAAAACGTAACATGAATAACATTTAAAAAGGAAAAGTAATGAATTTCTTAGTCACTGAAGAAACAGTTTGCAATGACATTTGGGTAATATAAAGAAGAATATTTACCTTTACTTTGATGTGGCCTGTCTTTCGTTCTTTTTACGGAGGAAATATTGATTTTTTTATGTGTAGCTCAGATTTGGTACAAGGACGAAAGTATGGGGCACCTAGTGGGGAGCAAACACACTACTAAGTTGTAATTGTTCTAGCGAGACAAGCTTGCTTAACATTCACACGACGTCGAGGTGCCCCATTTTATTGAGGAAATGATTTCAGGTATGAATGTCATTTTTTGTTGAATATCGTACTCCCTTCTCCACAAAATTTTTGTCGACACTTTGTAATACATGTTTATATAAATATATAAATTATATTAAAATGTTATGTGAAGTATCAATTTAATATCTACAAAAATATTTTCTTGCTGAGATGTATATTTGGCAATGTTAAAAATATATAAAATGTATTTAATAAATCTGAAGGTTATAATTTATTTAAATTATTTTCCAGAGAAAGAAGCTAAGAATCAATAAAGATTTATGTATAGCAGTTTTTCACTTGAGAACAATGAGAAGTGTATATTTTATTTTCAGTTTTGTTTGCGATAAAAAAACGAGAAACGAATTGGCTAAAAAATGGACACACGTTTATGATTGACCAAGTGTTTCTTCTGTTTTTATGCTTTTAAAGTTGGTGGGATGGCATGATTCGCAACTGATATGATGAGAACGGTAAGAATTTTACGAATTCATCCGCACTACTCCGTTATTTCTTGTGCCGCTTTAGAGCCTCTTTCGATTCAACCCCTGTACGTTATTCTTAGTTGGACGCTGATAGTTGGAAACAGACTGCAGTGTATATACAGTTTGCCGACGATGAAGTTATCACACGAATGTTTTCTCATCTGCCACGCAGTACTTAGACTTAAACGAAGAAATACCCTATTGTAGTGCCATTTGAACGCCTCAACACAAATCAAATTGTAATTATCAACCAGTAGAATATCGTGAGTAGTAAGAAAAATAATAAGTGCATACGTGACACAGAAAAGACGTTAATTAAATTACCCATTGTAATATTTTGAATAGTAAATCTAAAATGCCTTTGTACTATTATCATGTATCTTTATTATCGTTTCCCCAATTCTTTGCTAAACTTCTAATCCCTGATTGTTAATATCATCTTTATTCTATCAGAGTTGTACCTTTTCCTTCCATATCTGATTGTTCCGCTTCCCCAAAGGTGAGTCAGTTACCTTTATGAGGTTAAATAAAGTTCCAAGCAAAATCATATTATCTTAAGAGTCAGAATACTGTTGATAATTGATTATGAAAATGTTATATTAAAAAACTGGCAAATGTGTGTTTAATTAAAACCTCATGCGTTAACACAAAATGCGAAATGATACATTTTTCAGTTACTGTGAGCAGTAACTTCAAGAAGAAAATGAGCTGTGTGACAAAAGATAATAAAAAGATTGTATATCACATAGTTTTAGTTAAGCCATTTGCATAAAATAAATGTCATCCTTGGAGATAAATCATTAAGGTTTTCAGGGGAAATATTGCAACAAACGAATGTTGTTATAATGGTCAAATGTTTGACTGGTTGTTATGACAAGAAACGTTCAAAATAGCTGCCCCTAAAAGTGACAGGTTTAAAAAGATGACTTTTATTGTTCTCATTCGGTAATTTTTGATTGTTCTGCACAAAAATATGAACTAATCCGCAACGCAAATAGACATCCATATATTTTCACACGACCCTACTTTTATCCGTTGAACCTATATCCTTTGCAAAAAAAAAAGAAAAACTCTAAAACAACTGATTTAATTCATATTGTGCTGCATTACCGGAAAGAATGCTTGACATTTAACCTCAGTCATTGTTCACACACGGGCAAAATGAAAAAATATGGAATAAAAAAATGTTCGCTCTTTTACGTTTTTTTCTGAAATTACGTTATTTACTTTCAACTCTTACTTTGTTATGTTTGTTTTATTTATTTCTTCTTGGATCTCGATGTCTTTCCTTTCTCTCTTGCACACAAAATAAACTCCTTTGATTAATTCATCTAAGTAATTATTTGGATTATGCTTACATATGCGTTTTATTGATTATTTTACAGATTTTTTTTTTTTTTAATCTTATCACCCCAAGCAAGGCGAAAACGCCACTGATGCGCAGGGAGTTACGTAAGAGTGAAAAGATTGGAAAAGAGAAAACCGGAAACCACATCCTAAACAGGAAATAAGGGATGAGCCTCTTCATCTGTTCAATAGAATAGACGTGGGTGGTGTGTGAACCGGGCGATAGTTTAGTATATCTATTCCAATTGAAAAAAAAGAAAGAAAAAAGTGAAAAGATTAGAAAAGAGAAAACCGGAAACCACATCCTAAACAGGAAACAGGGGATGAGCCTCTTGACCTGTTCAATAGACGTGGGTGGAGTGTGAACCGGGCGATAGTTTAGTCTATCTACTCCAATTAAACACTTATTTAAAGATTAACACTTGTTTAAATTCTCTGAATTTTGAAATCAATAAATTCTACAATCTGAATGTTTTAGGATCTATTTTAAATTAATTTTTATTTAAAGTTATTTTTTTATATTCTAAGCAGGTCAATAAAAATTCTAAGATGCAAGGAGTTACTGAGTGTGATAAAATATGAGGAAAAACACCATTAACAAGAAAAAACAATAAAAGAACAAGAATAAGAAAGACAGAAGATAACGATTGACATTGTATATAAATTTTTGAAAATCAAAGTTGACTGAAAATGAAGAAGATGGAAAAGAGTTAAAAAGCGAGAAATGCGAGAGAAGAAACTGTTAGCATAGAACTTACGGTTATATCTAGCCATTTCAACTGTAAAATGATGGGACCTTGTTAGTTATCTCCTACTGTGCGTAAATTCTTAAAGTCTAAATACCAGAGAGGAAAAATGACCATGAACGTATTTATAGAAAAGGCACTGGAAGCTGCTTTACAGTGGGAAAGTGTTTTGAAGCTGAGGTGCTATATCCTGACCAATAAAACCATATGTGGCAGCAATATTCAAAGCATGGTGAAATGGTAGGTTTATATATATGTAAGATAAATTCTGACGAGAAAACTGTCTAGTACGACACAGTTAATCAACTTTGCTAGCAGCAGACTTATCAGTGGTTTCGATATAATATTTCTACTTCATGCCAGCGGAAAACGAGAAATCGCAATGAATCATTCACCTGGAGGTTAGTAACAGCCATTGTTGATGGAAGACGAAAAGTGTTCGCATAGACGATTGAAAGATGAGAAACTTTTAACGTTGTTATTGCCCTTAACTACGTATTGAGAATTTCCCTCGACTAACATCACCATCAATGTTTTACTCTATCACCAAGACTTTCAAGTAGATACCATGCAAAAACCGTTATTGTCAATGCGGATGACCTAGATATAACTTCAGACACCATTACTAATGCCACAGTTATCCTCATCATCTAGAGGATGCTATTAACGATGTTGGAATTTACGAATGCCTCTAAAACTGAATCTATAATTCTACATTCTTACGAGAAGGAAGAAAGCGCTTTGCAGGATACTACTGGCAAGCAAAACAAGAATTTGCGAGTGATTTACTTCTCTGAATACATATCCATGGAGCAAGATGGGTTGGTCGCCCATCAACCAAGAACATTGACTAGTTATGTTATAACACAAAATGTCTACCTAATTACATTCCAGCCTCGATGCAGGACAGTGATGGTTGACGTTATAGACTTAAAAATGCCTGAAATAGCTTGACCGAAAATTAAATAGTTGTGTCATCACATATAGATACGGAGTTTAGAACTAATTACATCAGAAAGTTTGTTGATAAAAAACTGTTTCCACAAAAAAAATCTATAAGAATAACCCTTCAAGAAAAATTTGGTTTGATAAGAAATATTGAATCTGTTCATCCAGAAATATGAACTTTAAGTAAACCAGCATGCCAAACCCTGTCAAATGCCTTCGAGATATCCAAAGCATCAGCCTGAGCCTCAACATTCTTATCGAAATCAAGAAATAATATATAATATATTTGCATTTGACCAACATAAGCAAATGTCAAATTTTAATCTGAAAGACGATACTGCGAGTTTAGATTCTTTAACAGTCACTTTAACACGTGGGTGAGGAACCTGAGGCTTTTTGGTCGCATGCATCCCACAAAAGCCATTATGCGTGGCCTTTTGAATTAAACCATTTTTTTTTTCAGAATAAATAATTAATTTTTATTAATGTTTCTATTAGTTTTTTATTGTCATTATTTTAACCATATTATTTTTTATTTTAGACTTAAAATTATAATTTTTAATTTAACCTTAAAATGAACGTATTTCAATTAGCAAAAGTAAAAGTAAATTCAACAAAATAATCCTCCCTGACTGACCTCCACAATTAAATACTACGTCATAAGGGCGATTTCGACACCTGCTACGCTTATGATTTAATTCTAATGTTACTCTACGCTA